>VWZF01006202.1:154387-413499 GCA_013396755.1 Sclerurus mexicanus | reverse complement strand
TACATCTTCGTCTGGCTGCAACTGGAGCTGTGCGCCATGGCCGTCCTGCTCACCAGAGGTGAGGGGGCCGCGCTGTCCCGGAGCCCCGGCCCGGGCGGCCCCGCGGGGTCCCGGCGGGGCAGGGCCGGGGGGGTCAGCGCCGTGGTGATGGGCGACGGTGTTTATTTATTCCGGGAGAAGGCTGTGATTAAGGCCAAACAAGAGCCTTGCAGCGTGCAGGGGGAGCCCGCTGGCCCCATCAAAGCGGGCAGGACAGGGAGTGACTGAGCGATGTGAAGTCGCAGATACTGAAACTATGCGCCTGATAATGATATAATTAGGGGCTCACAGACTTCTGGCTGCTGTTGGTTTCAGGAGCTTTAAGAGAAGCCTGCAGTCTCTCCTGTGGCCATCTTGACTAAAAGCAGACATTTTTCTTTAATAGCTACATACAGTAACAAGAAAGAGGAGGGAACAGAAGGGCATTGTTCACTGTTTCAAAATACTAAATACCCTTTCTGGCCTTTTGCATAGCACAGGAAGAAACTTTATGAATTGACAGAAATACAGTTTTAATACAGTAATACAAAGTCCATTCTGTTTCACTGAAAACGTGGCTTTAATTAAAAAGCAGTTGAATTAACCTGATGATTGGCCTGTCAGATTTTGTTCATAGGATTGTCGTAGGTCAATAAAACATAATTTATTTTTTTTAAGCGTGATTGTATAAGCAGTTAAAATGAAAGTATGTGTATTGTTTCACTTTATTCCCATGCTGTGCTGAGGCTCAGGAAAGGACTCTCAGCTCTGGTACTGTGCCATGTTTGCATCTTACTTTTAACTCTCATACACTGAGAAAATCATGAAGAGTATTTTTCTCAGAGAGGGTAGAGGCAAGACCTCACATGGAATGCTTAGAAAACGATTGAGGGTTTTTTTCTGCAACATGCTGGTTGACAGTGAGTGTGAATTCATGAAAAATTAGGTTACTTAGTCTAAAAGCCCAAGGGAATTGGACTGGAGACAGTGAGACACTCCATCATTTGGCTTCTATTAAGCGGGGTTATTAAAGAGCAGCGGGAACTTCAAGGCCTGGAGCCTGCAGTAGCATTTTGTAGAAAGTATTAAAGTAGCCCGGTGAGGGGAGGCTAACTTGGATGGGATGATTTGTGACATCTTCCAGAACAGGTTTTTTAGCTATGGATGATAGGCAGCATCATAAGAAGGGGTGGCAGCTGGGAAACCTGTAGTTTGATTTTTTTTGATTACTTTTTTTTTGAAGTGCAGACTGTAGAAGGAAGGCATCTCACAATTTGGTCGACTTTGAAAGCCTTAGTGCCACTATAGTGGCAAGTGCAAGTGGCACATCAGAAGTAGTTTTAGTTCCATTCTTCCAAGGGTGACTCCAAAATCTGCCTTTCTGTTAAACCTTGACTGAATGGCACATTGAATTATGTTTGAGTTGCAACTTGCCTAGAAAGAGTAAGTTTTCACTACAGCACAGGACATGTTTAATTCCGACCAGAGCAGTTTGGAGAGTACAAAATGAAGAGTTTTATGAAGGGAACCTTTTTTTATCGCTTCCTTCAGAAATTTTTGAGGTTTCCTGAGATTTTTTCATAGAGCCGGTAGAGGATTTTCAGTCTGTTTCGCCTTTTTGACTGCATGTTGGATTGCATGTGAAACTGGGGAGAGGCACGGGAGGGCTTTTAGCCTTGCAGTTTCACCCCATTAAGTAACTTTAAATTTGAGTTGAGAAGCATTGTCTCTGGTGAACAGAATAGTTATAAACTGAACCTTTTTTGTTTTATAATACTGATAAAAAGTCCTTTTTGCATGAATAGCTAAAAGAATTTTTCTGGATAAATTACAAATAGTTGCTCAGTTTCACACAGTAAAAACCTTCCTGACTGGAAGACTTGGATGGTAATGGTTCTAGCTAATAGCTTTATAAGGTGTTAGTTAAACCTTTAAAATTTTGGCACAGTATTGAGAGGTAATAAACAATTCAGCAGTTCCGATTTTTTTTTTTTCATTTGTCACATAAGTATTTAAAGCTGGTATTTTTGTTGTGTGCCCAGTTAAAAGAAATGTTACTTTTATAAAAATAGAATGCTGTTCCTAGAGTAATGGTTAAAACATAGATGTGACTTTCTTCTGGGACTGAAGGCGTGTTGCTTTCAGAACTGGGATTTCGCTTTAAATGTGGTTAAGTGCAACTGCTGACAGCAAGTGGAAGTAGCTATAAAATGGTCTTGTTAGTTATTCACCTTAGAAAAAGAGGCACTGTAACCTCCTCCCCCGCCTAACTCTCCTCCAGTCCCTGTTTTAGTGAAATGCTTTTGCTTTAATTCAAAGGACTATAGTTCTAGTAATTAAAGCAAGTGCCCCAAGGCATCTGCAGGGATTAAGGTTACAATGAGGTAGGCAAGGTACAGTGATGGGAAGGAAACAACTCCCGCGTACCTCAAACTGGCACGGAGTTTGGTTGTGTGATGCTTGTGGCTAATAAGAATATCTAGTGAGGTTTCCTCGGAGGACCAAATTCTTACCTTTCTTACACAATTTTTATTTTTAGGTGAGATCAGATGCTACTGTGATGCTGCACATTGTGTTGCAACCGGCTATATGTGCAAATCTGAGCTCAGCGCCTGCTTCTCCAGACTGCTTGATCCTCAGAATACACATTCTCCGCTTACTCATGGCTGCTTGGACTCTATTGCAAGCACAGCTGATATCTGCCAAGCCAAACAAGCACAAAACCACTCTGGCACCACCACCATGTCCACATTGGAATGCTGTCATGAAGATATGTGCAATTACAGAGGACTACATGATGTTTTGTCTCCTTCCAGAGGCGAAACTTCAGGTAGGGCAATAAAGCTTTGATGAAATCTCTCTTCTGGCCATCAGGCTGGCGGCAGTCAAAACCTTGTGTGTCTGCTATTATTGATCTGGTTGGTAATGCAAGTAGAGACACCAGAGGGAGAAGAGGGTGGCTGAATGCAGAGGAGCATTCCTGCCCAATTAGCTTCTTTATCTGCATTAATATTGGAAATATCTTTTGCCAACTTGACATTGCTTCTAAGGACCAGTGGCAATGGTATTCATAGTTAAATCGGCTATTGGGGTAAGAAATTCCATGTTGTAAGCAGCCTTAGAAACTCATCTTTTTCTTTACAGGAATGTTTTTTGCAGATACTGCAGAGTGTAGTTGTTGCTTCTTAAACTTGTCAGTGTAGGATTTAAGGAAGTTGCTTACATGTAAACTAGTATATATAAATCCTGAAATAAGCTTCACATATTTCCCCTTTTCAGGACAAGGGAGCAGATATCAACATGACAGCAGCAGGAATCTCATCACCAAGGTGCAGGAATTGACGTCTTCAAAGGAGTTATGGTTCAGGGCAGCTGTAATTGCTGTTCCTATAGCTGGTGGGCTAATCTTGGTGCTCCTTATCATGCTGGCCTTGAGGATGCTCAGGAGTGAAAACAAGAGACTGCAAGATCAGCGACAGCAAATGCTCTCCCGTTTGCACTATAGTTTTCATGGACATCATTCGAAAAAAGGGCAGGTGGCAAAATTGGACTTGGAATGCATGGTGCCTGTGACTGGTCACGAGAACTGCTGCATGACCTGTGATAAAATGAGACATTCAGACCTCAGCAATGATAAAATTCTTTCACTAGTCCACTGGGGAATGTACAGCGGACATGGGAAGCTGGAATTTGTATGACCAATTATTTTTTAATCTGAGCTAAACTTGCTCTCTGAACTCTTGAAGAAGGCCTTTGGGTTCTGCTGGACAGGAGCACTTTATCTTAAAACAAAAACTCTCATAAATCATCTTTGAGAAAGAAAGGACCTCTGCAAACAGAATCTTGGATATTTCTTCTGAAGGATTCCAAAAGTTGTCTTATTTGCACAGAGTAAAATACACTCAATTGTATTGTTTGCTTCAAAGTTATGAAAGCAAAAATTAGAAGTTGTAAACACTGTCACCAGGGTTATCTGAACTGTAGGGAGCTGAGAACTGAATTATTATAATAAACTGTGTGCAAGCTCCTATGTTTCCTGACTTATTGTAAAGATTTTTTTAAAATATATATATTTTGTCTGAAACTTGCTTGTGGCTTTTGTTTTGTAAAACAGGGTTTTTTTTGGGGCGCTGTAATGGGAAACAATCAAGGTGGTATGCATGGTAATGCCGTGCATAACAATTAGTTTCTGAAAACAGACTCTTTTCCTACTCTGTGAAGGAAATTAGGTGGTTATTCCAGAAAGAAGGTGGCAGCTGTATTGTTGAATACTTCAAGTAACAGTGAACCCACATCCTTAATTCTTGGCTATTAAGTTTTGTTCATAACCTCAGAGAATTCTTCCGAAGCTTTGTGTGATAACTATTTCTTTCTCTCTGTTAATGAACAAAGACTTCCCCCCTCTGTGCAGAACACGGCAGAAAGTCACTTCTGATTCCTCATAGCTGCTTTTCCTCCCTTGTCTCACAGTTCTTGCTTCTATGATCTGTTTTCCTTTTGTACCTTTTACACTCGAACTTTTCTGGGGAGAAGAGGGAAACCCCAAAACTACGCTGCCTATTTAGCTGTGGTTTGGTGTTTGTTGTTTTTTTGTTGTTGTTTGTTTGGGGTTTTTTTGTTGTTTTGGTTTTTTCTTTTTTTTTTATGCTTATAGCCCCTCTGGGCACAGTGGGAAGCCTCTGCCTTGCTCTTCTTGGTATAACTAAGTATCACATGCTGCTACTTTTGTGTGGGACTGAAGAATCAAGAGCGTACTTTAATCTCTGGCACTTCCTTTATGCTCTCGCATAGGTGGCTTTTCTTCCCTGCCAATATTTGTGCGCTTAGTTGTTTCTTACTCCTTCAGCTAGTTGGCTTCACTTGATCATTTCATATTGTTGATGCTTAGTTGCTAAAAACAAACAAACTCTGGATTATTCAAGGAATTTATTTTATTTATTTTTCTTGCTTTATTAGACTTTGCAGTAATTAAAGTAGACTTGCTTAAAAGGCTGATGCCACATCACGGTGAAAGAAGCATCCAAAATGCTGCTGTGGAAGATAAAACTTGGCAAGAGTCTAGTATTCGTCTATGTTTTAAACAGCTTTAGAAGTGCTTCTGCCTTCTGTTCTGGCTCTGACGTTGAGCTGTTGCCAGCAGTGACAAGAGGATGGCACACACAGAGTTACAATGACTTTTCATCAATGCTCTGATCCCGAGAACTGTTTCCTGCAGTAGACTGCGTTGGGATGTACAGCCTGAAGTGCAAAGGGGATGTAAGCAAGGAAAACCTGTCCCTCTAAGTCACAAGCTGGTGTTCCTGAAAGTACACTTAAACTTCGTGGTAGGGTTGTTGTTGGAGATAAGTTGGTCACTTGGCTGTGCAAACAGAGGTATTGATATTGCAGACTTAGCGCTCATACCAGCCAAGTGCAGTGAGAGCCTTGGGAATGCCAAGGTTCTGCTCTGCCCAGGTTTGCAATATTAAAGTGCAGTTTAGAAGAATTAGTTTCATCTGTGTACCTTAAGCTGCTGACCCTTTTTACTTCCTCAAAGTGCCTGCAGAGTTGCTTTTAACACAAAGAATTATATTCTTTGATTTTTACTTCCTTCTGCTGCTAAAGTTTAAGAAATTACATGGCCACAACTTCTCTTGGAATCTGGCCTGTGGTCTTCTGGCTGACCTTTCCAAGTGCTGCTTTCCTGTAAGAGCTCTGTCCTTGCTTTGCACTGATCTGAAAGTCTAGAGCAGTTGTCTTCTCCACTACGTGTATTATTTTTGGGAATGGCTGACTGGGAACTTGAACCTGAAAGAGATAAACCTGAAATTCTGTCAGGCATAGCTGCATCAGTAGTTACATTACGATGACTAGACAAGTTAGAAGTTAGAAGATCTGATGGCTAAACTTTTCAAGTGCTTTCTCCAGAAATCTGAGGGAGCATGTTGTATAGTCATTTAAGCATCCTGTGACCTTCACCACTCATTTGCTGCTGATTTGAATACATAAGGGCCTATTTATGCTTGCCATTAAAAGGCTAGTAAGACCGGGATGCTCTAATTGGCCCCTTGCTGTGGAGATGTTTTAAAGAAGAAAAGAGCTTGTTTGCCATCCCCTGCAGTCATGGGAGCAGTGCCACAGAGTCGCTGGGGATGGGGCTTGAATTAGCAGCTGAGGTCTCCTGGGGTTGTTCTGTTACCTGTTGGTGTACATTCTGTTACCTGTTGGTGTACATACAGTTTAGGTGTGGTAGCTGATATGGCCTAGAAGTTTCTGGGCTATGAGTCTTCTAAGCTACTAAGAAGAAAATTAACTCTATCCCAGCTGAAACCAGGAGAGTATGAAATCTGGATTTCCAATTTATTTTAAAACCTCTGCATTCAGGAAACTATGTTATGAGTTCTGGTGTCTGTCTGGCAGCAGCTAAGTGAATTATGGAATGAGCCCCACATCTTTTCACTGAAACCACTTGCTGCAGAGCCCAAAGGGTGTCAGGGCAAGCAGTAGCCGGGTGCATTGCTAGAAAGTATTTCTGTAGTGGCCGCTCATGTAGCCTGCACACCTCAGCAACACCAGCTTTCCACTGCACTATTTAGAAAACTTGTAGTCCTGTGAAAAGGAGGGTCCTTGGTGATGTTCCCTGGGCTGCTGGACGCTGTACCAACATGGAACAAGGCAGTCCTAGGCACCCACTACACCCAACCTAGTATTACAACAAATATTAATAGCTGAAGAGCCTGGCCAGAGGCTGAAGATGTGAGACAGTAAGCAAAGGCTATCCTTTTAAAGCGCATTTGAGTTAAGAGCCTGGATTCACCATTGTGCTACCACTCTCGGATTTCCGCTGCAGACAATAACAAACACTCCTTTCTTTGAAACCCCTGCAAGCCTGGGAGCGTAGGAAGGACAACCCTCTCCATTTCCAACGGAGAAAGTCTCTCGGATTGGAATAAATGAAATCAAATGTCCAAGATTTAATTTAGCGTACCCCGTGCCTCTCTTTCTCTGATTCTTTCCTCAAAACAATAATGGTTGTGGCTTTTCTTATGTCTCTGCCTCTCCTGGCTTTGCGAGCTGCTGGGTTGGTATGTCTCCTCTTAACTCCTGCTGAACTGATTCTATTAAAAACCCCTTACTCCACAGGGGGCTTGACCTTTTTCTGAAATACCAAATGCGTCTGCTTTGGAAATCACAAACTTCTCCTCTAAAGAGCTTGTAAATCTGGTTTCAATATTGAGTGATTACAGGCTGTGCAGAGAGCTTGAAAGTAAGCAGCCACTTCTGGTAGCGAGCGCTGGGGCTGGGCTGCCGGAGCTGAGTGCCACTCTCATTTTTCACCCCAGTGTGTGTTTAACATAAAGCCACTGACGTCAGCTGATTCACCCGGATTAGTGGTGGGGTGGCTGGTCAGGCTCCGGTGGCAAGATGCTTGTCTTCTCTTATCAGGACCCCGGAATCCAGTTTTTGTTGTTGTACAACCCCTTGTTCTGTTGTAAATCCTGGGATCTCACTGCAAATGGATGATGCCCTGAAGGGCAAACACCCCAAAAAGCCTGAGAAAAGAGCAAGGTTTTTTCTTAGGTGTAATGGATGCATCTGCACCTTCCCTTACTGCTGTTGTGGTTGTTAAAACAAGATACGAAGAGGGAAAATATACCGGGCTGCCTGTGTGGGATGGGATGTGCCTGTTAGCTACCGATCAGTGGGGTTCCGCAGTGAATAAATGAAAGAAAATTTGGCCTTCTCATTGAAAAGGAAGGAGGTAAGAAGATTATCTACCAAGGAAAAAAGATCTGTGGTCAAAAAAACCCCCCACCATAAGGAGGTGCAAGTTGAGTGAATAAAAGAAGAATGTCTCTGAAGAGGGCAAAATTACCTTTATTTCTTTTTTTCAGATGCTTTTCCAGGTGGAGGTCACTCACTGGAAGCGTGTTTGTTTTGTTCCTGTGTCTGGTCACTTTGCAGGAAAGCACTCTTCCTTGTTTTGGTTCTACCAGTTAGTTGGAGGAATGGTATTTTGCATGTGTCATTGTATTTTATTTCTAGAAAAAAAAATCGAGAGGTGCTGTGAAATTATGGTTATCTCTTGGGAGGGGCCCAGTGTCTCCAACTTTAGGAATTCTGGCTCCCTCTAAATAAACAACCAACCTCGTTTTCTTTGTTTCACCTCTAACCTTCATCTGCAGCCTTTACAGTCCCAGGGGGTGAATCCTGAAGTAAAACAAACTGCAAGGGAAGGAAGCCAGGAGGGAGCCGCAGTGCCTGCAGATTAAGAGCCTTCTGCTCTCCAGCCAACCTTGACAAAAGGATTCAATCCTGAACTGACCTTCGGGGGGAAAAGCAAAACAAAAACCACCTTGACTTGAACTTTCAAGACCGCAGGAGTTTAATGCTCAGTTTGATGTCTCCTGAAGGGAGCACAGAGTTAGAAGTGCCAAACACCTGTCTTGCAAACCCAAATCCTAATAACTTAACAGAAAATCTGAATCCCAAATCACATGGCTTGGAAATAGTGATGAGAAAATCCTAAATTTTTCAAAGTCAACCAGCGTTGCTAAAAAGGCCTACAAATGTGGGGTTTATTCCCCAGTGTGATTCTCTAGGCAAATCTATAACATTCAGTTAAGCAAATAGTAAGTTCTGTTGAAACATCAATATTTAGATGCAACTTTTCACTGAATAAATATTTCTGCTTGGAAGCAGGTCCTGTCTGCAGGCCCAGCCCTGCTCTTTTCCCTATAGCCAGGAGGGAAGATAAGAAGTCAACTCTGACTTCATCAAAATCACAGTTGCATGATTTTAGGGTGATTCAATTCTTTTAAAAGTTTTTTTATTAAAATTGACATGTTACAGTATTTTCCTCTTTCTAGTTCTCCCACTATTTAAATATATCAATGGCCATGCAGTTGGGAAAAGCTATCAGCTGCATTTGGAAAATACTGACTTGCAACAGCTTTGTTTAGAGTGGAGTTTCTTCTGTAATTGCTTTTTTACCTCTTAAACTTTCAGGGTAGTGTCTGTGCAGCAGCAAGGCGATGAGCGCTTGCCTTTCTCTTAACATTTATTTTAACATTTCTGTTTTCCAACCAAAAGAAGGTAGAAGTGGCACAATGATGAATTTCTAGCATCTGTCTGCAAGAGGCTCTGGGTGACAGGGGACTGTCACCCTGGCAGTGCCGGTGGGGTGGCCAGTGTGGCCGCTGTGTGCCAGGCTAGTCTCTGCTTTCGGAATCGTTTCACTCCAAAGGCCTGCGGATTGCAGATGTAAATCCCTTTCCTGTCACTGGGGAGGAAAATATTGGTGCACTAAATCTCCTCCTGGCACTTGGCTGTGACAACGGGGAGGGAGGAACAGTGCGGGCTCAGGGTCCTACCCAGGCTGGGGATGCTTGTATTGGTGTGCAAATCAGGGCTTGTGTCAAGCAGGTTGCTTTGAAATGCTCAATTTGTTTAGTTCTGGCTGTGAAGTAGCCATTTCAACAGTGGAAGAAGATTTATTAACCAATTTTTTATGGCTATCGACAATGGCTTAGCTCCAGCGGGGTCCCCAGCATTTTTATGAAGTGCAGTGGGTTCCAGAGGCAGAGAGGTGTTTTATATTGTTCTGGTATTTTAACCCAGTGAACTAAGGCCTCTATCCTGCAAATACTTAAGGATGTGCATAATTCACTCTGGTCCCCGGCTCTGTTTCGTCCCAGCTGCTGACAGGGCTTTACTGAGCTCTGTGCTGGGTATCTGCACTCACAGTGGACCTGTTGTTGGGGGGGCTGCAGCAGGCTCTGGGGGACCCCCTCCTGCCATGGCATTTGCTTTGCTAAAGCATTGTGGGGGGCTGAGAGTTAATGCCAGTGTTCAGTCACGTTGCTGGTGGCCATTGAGTCGATGTTTTCCCCAGAGTGATTACCCGGCTGCCCTGGCTGTGGCTGGCAGGAGCAAATGCCCATGCTGGACACAGTTCAGAGTCCAAATTAGTGTGAATGTGTGTTTGTCAGAGCAACATCTCGGGAGCCTTGTCCTAGGCTGCAGCTGGCTCTTCCCACAGGCAGTGTAGGGAGCAGCACCCCGAGAGTGCAAAAGGGAGGAGGGCTGCTCAGAGGTGCTGGGCTGGCTCCACTGCGCAGTGAGACTGGGCTCAGGAGGGGGCATGGTTTATGGATTTTGAAGTCATGCTTGGTTTAGCTTCCTGAACCCAAAGCATTGCACCCCAGAAAATCCACACCATCCCTGCCCTGTGCTTATGGGCACCTTGCCGGCATGTGAGCCCCAGGCCAAGACATGGTGACTGATTTCCGGAGGCATGAGGTGATGCATTTCCATCCTCTTGCTCCTCCATGCAGAGGCCCTGGGCTCGATCTGGAGCATGTTCATGGCACAAGCAAGAGCAGCACAAAGCAACAAGTGCAGAAGCACAGATGCTTGTGCAGCAGTCTGGTTGCTGGCAGGATTGCTGTTTTCCGTGTCTCCCTGCAAAAGGTTTCCATCACCTAAACCTTTTATGCTTTTGCACACAAGAAATCACATCATGATTGCTAAGACTGCAGAACACCAGCTCCTGAAGTCTACCAAGTGCCCAAAGCTTCAGGCTCAGCCACGATCCCCCTCTTTCACGCACAATGCATGATGACGACCATTTTAATTAGAAGAACACATGTAATGGTTTTTCCACAAAACCCTCCCCTCGAATCTCACTCCTGACTGTCTGGGCCACGGCCTGCCTGGCTGCAGTCTCTCCTCAGCTCCTCATCTTGCAGCAGTGCTCCACTCCAGCTCTCCCTCCCCTGGATGCCTTTCCTCAACCTCTCCCCACAGGGCCAGAGGTGCAGGGGGCCCTGCCTACACTGGAGCAAACTCACCCTGGCAACAGGTACCATTCCCAGCCTCCCTAGCTGTTATCAGTCTGCAATAACCTTTCCCTTATTTGATTTTTTTTTCCCCTAGGGGACTGTAGGGACAGCCACAACTATGTTTCTTCCAACCCAATCCACCTGCCTATTCAGTACTAGGAGAGCAGGCAGGAGTGTGGTTCCCTCAGGATGGGCTTCTAGGTAGATGAGCAGAGCCCACCTCCACTGACTAGCAGCCTTCCCTCAGCATGGCACAGGTCCAAACACTGGGGTCTTCCTCTTCACTAAGCAAAAAGTATAAAACACACTCTCTTGGAAGAATCAGAAGCTGGAAATAATTTTTTTTCTGCATCAACAGATGACAGAATTAAATGTTTGTTTGTTTGTTTGTAAAAAATGTACCAAATTTGGGACCTGCTCCGATTTTTATTTATTTATTATAGTGTAAATGAAAGTTGTCATATGGTTTTTGCTTTTAAAAACATTGTGCACCGAAGCATAGCATTTCTGGTTGTGTTTGCATGTTGGGTTAAAATTGCTTTACAGCAGCTTTTTGCTGCAGGATGGATTGGTTGTGTAGTTCTGTAATCTCTGCCTTCATTACATGCTCTGTTATCTGTCCTGATTGCTGCTGTGCTTTCCTGACTGCAGGATAATTTTGTCTGTAGAGAGGTTGTCACCTTTTACCTCTTTGAAATGAACTTCGTCCCCTTATATCTGCTGGTGGCAGTCAGCACTCCTGTCTTTGTCCTGCAAGAGAGAAGGACCCTTCCACTGCCCCAGGCACTTGTGGAGTCTTTGCAGTCTCTGACCATTCCTCAGTGTCCCCCTTGCTGTCCCCACTGGGTGAAACAAAATGCTGGTGATTCTGCTGGCACTTTGCAGCTTCAAGAAGAGCTGAAGCCTCCAGGAGGAATTTTATGGCAAGCACCTTATCATAGCTATGGCTGAACATACACAAGCACTCCCAGTGACCAGTGTAATCCACTCTTTACTGGCATAATTTGACTTTATTTTTTATTTACACAGGGAGGCTTGGGTGGAGTGTTACGTACATGGTATCAGCAAAACAGTCTGCTCCACCTCGAGGCTGGACACGTGCTGGAGCCAGCGCACCTGCCGCCCGAGGGCTTCAGCAGCTCTTTTTACACAGCATCTCTCCACGTGTGGGAGGGGTTTGACTTTCTCCTGTGAACATCCTAGCAAGCAGGTTATAATGCCCCAGTAATCTTCAATACGCAGCTGAATATTCAATGACATTTCCTGTTTTTAAATGGCAATTGACGAGCCTGGTACAACAGTTCTGAGGACAGCACCAAGCCGGTGCCTGCTGAACAAGGCTAATCTCTTATCAAAACAGTGGATCCCTTCTGGTACTGCACCCTATCTACTTATTAATATTTGATCATTCATGAGCAATTTGCAAATTGGTAATGAGTAATGAAATACTCTTGGAACTGTTTGCTCACAAATAGTTTCCAGAGTATTTCATTACATATGACAAATTTGTAAGTATGTAGTTGCCAGTGTTTCTGAGTTGTCTGCTCTTAGGAAAGTGCTGCTGCAGGACAGATGGCTTGGTGTCTGTTTGTTCACAGCTGGGGATGCTTTCAGTGGGTTTTTGTCACAGCAACATTTCATAGATCTGGACTTACAGATACTAAATCCATTTTTCCCTGATTAGCTTTTTTTCATTTCACCAACAGGTTTCTAAAAGTCTGGTACAGTTGAATAGCAGCAATTGCAGAGTAACAGCCATGAAACATGAGATTTCAGAACAGGACAGCAGAGTTTTTGCCTGGACCAAGGTGGAAGAATTTGGCACAAATGGGAGATCAGAGCATGAATAAATCTATTTTCTTTCCTGAAAATAGCCATGTGTCATATAAAATTAACAGAAAAAGCAACAGATGAACTCCTCCCAGCACTGATGATGATCCCAACCACAACAATGAGGAGTAGGCTTCCAGCCTTCAGTGATCCCACGGAGTATGAAGGACTGGCTGTTGTTGCAGCCTGTGGATGACTGCACTGAGCAAGGTTGATGAGTTGGCTGCAGCGAGCATAAAGAAGTGTATGGGGTTCAACTCAGTTACATACAGCTCTTCAGTGATGCTGTACTACACAGCCTGTGGATCAGGTGAGTTTGGACCTCGTGGTGCTTTGTGCTTCACGGGCATTGCAGCTGGCGTCACCCCTCTGAAACTCACAGCTCCCAGAGAGGGGGCGAAGCCACCACCAGAGCCAGCTGCACAGCAGTGGGAGCCACTGGGTGCACAGCACAGACAGGTGTCTAGCAGCAAGATTTCAGCTCCTTAAACAGGCCAGCTTGCAGACAGAGCACACAGATAAGCTCAAACCTTGAATTAGACACCTAACTGCAGGCAGCAGAGGCTGGCAGTCTGTGCTCAGGGCCAGCCTGGGCCAGATTGCCTTGCAGGGGCACTGTCACCTGTCACTGCCATGGCTGTCAGTAAACAGTCTCTGGGTATTGCATAAGTGAAAGCTTGACCAAAGGTCTCCTGTCTCTTAGGAAAGCATCTGATTTGCTAAGCTTTGGGTTATACATATTCTAAAATACATAAAAATATGTGTTTATAAAACATAAATAGAACTGCCTTCTTCTGCCAGTCTTCTGGCAGAGGATGAAGATTCTGTAATTAATTTGTGTATTGGTACTATACAAATTATTTTACAATTTTTTGATGTCTTTGTATAATTAACAACATGTCCAATAGAACCTGAGTCACGTGAGTTTCCTGTCCTTTTGACTACACACTCATTCTTTGCCCTTCTCCCTGCTTCCTCTGGCTGGCCGGTATGTTCTCTAGCTAGGGAGCCTTGTTTCAGAGGGCACCGTGTTTGTAGACCATGTCCTTAGAGAAGTCATCCTTACATCTGATCTTTCCAGAGCCAATGTGGACTCCTCCAGGGCACTGGAAAGCAATCTGCTTTGTGTTGTGGTAATACTTGGTGCCCAGAGAGAACCAGCCCTTTTCTGTGGACAGGTTAGAGAAACCATTTCCCCAGAGTCCACACCAAATCAGAAATATTCCTTGAAATTCCCTCCTTTCTTTTCCCACCGGTCAAGAAACGTTCACTTTATTTCTTAAAAATAAGGAAAAGTACTTAAAATGCTGCCCTAAAATTGTGACTATGTGGGAAAACCCCTACTTGGCCAGAGGAGGAAACGGTAGAGACATAGCGACAATTACTGCTAAGTCTGTTTATGTTTGCTCTCCCCAAAACGCGAAGAATGGGACTAAATACCATTAGTCACCAGCCACTGGTGAGGGAGAGGAGACTGATGAGTCACAGCCGCACTCAGCTCTGTCCCCAGAAAGGTCAGTGCCACCGTGCGGGGATGGACCACAGTGCCTCCTGCGTTCCCTCTGCTTAGGAACAGCGGCCCTAGCATTGGGGTGCTGCAGGGGCCAGGCGGTGGTCCTACCACCTACTGCCCTGCCTGTGCCATGGGATGCTCACCCATATGAAAGGATGGGATTGGTCCTCCACGGGATCTCTCTACTCCCTCTGGGCGTAGCTACACTGGTGTTTCAGTTCAAGCTTCAGCAGTATGCAAGATCGAGCCACTTTCTCACTGCTGTCCGAAAAATTGCAGTTGCAGATGGTACAGGTCTAGAGAGGCAATCAGGCATTCCAGAGAAAGGGACCTGAAGGAATCTTTCCATCCTGCTGTGTATAAAGTGACTTTTTAAGAACTTGATACAGCTGGTGGCTGGGATGACTCCCAAGCAGATACGTCTTCCCTGATACTTTCCTGTCTACTGAACATGCAATGTTATCATGTGAGCATCTTTTGAAACCTCTCTGATTTTTCTGCTTTACCCCCTCAAGGCAAACAGATGGAAGTTTAATCCTCTCCCCTTAGTGTCTCTGGATTGCAAAGCCTTTGTCAAAATGGAGTCTGAGATCTTAAAACCTAATGCTTTTTTCCTAGATATTGAGATAATTGCTATGGGCTGGATGCAAGGAGAATAAAGAAGCCAGGCTAGGCAAACGGGAAATGGGAGGAAGTGAGAACTAGATAATGGAAAAAGTAATTCAAAATTATTTTCTTCATGTCTCCATATACTGATTTGTTGCTAGAACAAATGGAAATGAGCTTAATGGATTCTTCTTCACTCTGAAGGTTTGAGAATAGGTGAATTGAATTTATGCCAAATAGGGAAGAGTCTGGGCATTTCCTATCCAACAAGATGAGAAAAAAGCAAAATAAAAGAAATAAGGAGTGTTTCCCATCCTGGATTTCTAATAGATTAGGAAGTAATGCAGGCAGTTGTAGCAAAAGCTGGGATGACTCTCTTTGAGACTGTTTCTTACTGAAAAGCAGCCCATGTGTAAGGCACACGCAGCCAGGTACAGAGGGAAGGCAGAACTTGGTTGCTTTAGGTTAGATTGTCCTTGATCAGGTGATGCTGTGACTGGCCTGGTTGGCCTCTAAGGATGGCCCTTTCTGCAGAGGGGTGTCGAAGGAGCTGACGTCCTTTACAGCCATGCTTTGAGGATGCTGAGGTCCTCTTGCAATGACTCTCATGACAGGAATGGCTTTTCTCTTCAGAGTCTCTTTGGAAAGCAGAGGCTCTTCACAGGGTGCCTCTCAGCATGTGCTCACACCTATGTGAGTGTATGGAAACCAGACAAAAAAATTAAGAACTATGCAGAGTATTTTATTTTCCAGGCCAATTTGCTGCACAGATTTTATTACTGTAAATCTATTATTTGTGTCTTGCTGTCTGAAAAAAAAAACCAGATGACGTAGATGTCTGTAAACTGATGCTTTCTTCCAAACAGGAAGAACAGCAGCCCTGGAGATGCTTGGTCAGATATGGGTTGCTGCAAACCAGCTTTGTGGCATTGACTTCAGTGGGACAGCACAGATCTCTGCATCTCAGGCTCTGTGACTGGGCATGTCCTTATGTGTCATGGCTGTGGCTTTGTTTAAACCTCACTGCACACATACTCAATAACAGGAAGACTCGGCATTTTCAGTTGTCAGACAGAGATCACATTCTTGCAGAAAAGGTCCTGTGTAAAACCACCTCTTGAGAGCAGTGTCTGTGCAGAGGGAGAGTGAGGGGAGGGTCCTTTGGCCTCTGGGTCCCCAGCAGTATTTGCATGACACTTAGGCTTTGGATTGGTGATAGAAACTTGCTCCAGCGACAACCTCAGAATTCAGCTGCCTATCCCCATCAAGAAACCATGACAGAAGTAGAAATAGCTAATTTGTGTTTGGTGATAATCTCAGGAGGCAAGGTACTTTTGTTGCATGGAAAATGTATGATAGTCCCTTCTAAACTGGAGGTACAGTGTAAAGTATTGTGGTGTGTCACAGGAACAGTTCATGCACAGCTCCCACGTAGATCAGTCCAGTGCAAAGGCAGAGATTAAAGGTAATTTTTCCTATATTGACCTAATGCATATTGCAGTTTCAGTCAACCACAGCACAAAAAAAAATATTATAAGGCAAACTACACAAATGATCAATGATGTTAATTACAGTTCTCAATGAGGGAGATAATAGCAATGCAAGGAAAAGCAAATACTTATTAGTTCTAAGGAGCATCCTGTTATCTGTATGAAAAATAAACATATTTATCTAGGCATCACCTTAATGACTCCAGCTATGAAGAGGTGGTGTGCTTACTTCATCCAGATGTTGGCATGATTTATCATGTCTGGTGAAAAAGAGAAGAAGCTTTGCTGATGCTAATGCATATAAAACTGGTTTGAATGGCCAACTAGACCTTAATATTCACCTCAGCTGGTGCCAGAACACCAGCCTGTTACCTTGCAGCTATGACAGGTGTTAAGTATTACTTAGCAACATGCTATACATTATATATGTAATATGGTGCATTAAACAACCTCCCTCCTGGTCATCTGAAATCCTTTTGAAGATCTCATTAGCCCTAATGCAAAGTCAATGGACAGTTTACAGGTAGGTAGGATGTGCTGAAGGCCTCTGGAGCAAAGATGGCAAAAGATTTAAGTCTTTTCTTTGAGATTCAGATGACAGTTTTGCTGAAAGCTGCTGTGGTTTCATGTTTGGAGGTGTTAAAAATCCCAGTGGTTACAGGGTGGGTGGCCAGTGCTCAACACTTCTGGATGTCAGGCCAGGCATGTCCTCACTGGCCACTTCTCTTCAACAACCTCCAAATGATTCCCCAATTTATTGTCACTGAAGGCTTAAGCCCTGTCTCAGAGGCTCTCCATTAGTGGTATAATGAGCTGATACAAGGCTAAGTCGAAGGATTCAGAGCTAGTGTGCAGTAAACATAAACATATGTTTAGCATTGGGTTATAAACTACTGTAGCCAAAGTGGGCAAGTGTTACAAACTTCAAACACGAAACAGATGCAAGTTAATTAGAGGCATGAAAGTGATGACAATAGAAGTGAGCTGTAGCAAGGAAATGAAATGTTAGTTTAGGCAGAAGTTGCTGCAGCTCTGCCTTACTCTGGAAATGCCTTCACTCTTTGCTGAAGATGGGAAGGCATAGACATATTTTATCGGGACAGCCAGGAATGTTGCCCATATACCAAAAATATAAGTCATTGCTATGAGTGAATGCATGCAGAAAATGCAATCTGACAGGCTTTTTGAAAGCTGGGAATTGGCTTGCCATGAGGTTGACTGAGCCTGAAGCTGGGCAACACCACAGAATCATGGAATGGTTTGGGTTGGAAGGGACCTTAGAGATCATCTAGTTCTAACCCCTCTGCCATATGTGAAGGTCCTGTGCGCTGTCAGGGCTTACAGTTTAAACCCCACTTAGGTTTAAAATGTCAGGGCTTACAGTGCCCAGTGTGCCATGAGGAAGCAGATGTCCCAGTGGCAAGGGCATCCTCTGGGGTAGGGAGACTGGGCTCCCCAGGCAGTACTTTGGGCTGGCAGCTGTCCCACCCTCAAGGGCTCAGTTCTGCCCTTCCCCTCCAACTTCTCAGCCCTTGTTCCTCATCATGAGAGACTTCCAGGCCCTCGCCAGGGGCTGTTAGATGCCCAGCTGGTGACATGAGTCCCACTAAGAAGGCAGTTCTTCACCAAGGCTAGGTAACCCTTGTAACTACAGGGCTTCTTGCAGTTCCAGGGTCTGTACCTGACTTGCTCTTGGCTTTCCTCCTCCCTATCACTGTGGATAAAAGATTTAGTGATGCTCTTCTTGCCAATAACTCTCCTCCCTAGCTGCTTATATATTCTGCTCCTCTGTCTGTCATCTGAGTAGTCCTAAATGCAGTGGTTTGGAGCAGTTGCTGTTTTATCAGGTTCTTGTGAGTCCATGTCCTGGACCATGCAGCTTTCCATGGTTTGCATGGAGATAGTGCAAGAAGAGGGGTGTTTGGTGTTGAAAAGAGAAGAAAAAACCCAGATAAATGTCTTAATAACAGAAGCTCTGAGGTAACTACAGAAGCCTTGGATATGTATGTTTCTTTAGTCTCAGATGAGCAAGTGTGCATGCACCTCTCAGTCCTGTGCAAGCCTGTGTTCAGGCAGACAGACTGTGTTTGTCCTCTTGGAGTGTTGCTCTTATGTTCTGCCCCCCAACATATTCTACACCTCTGTCTCAGACAGACTTGGGAGCCAAAAGGGCTACCCACAAGGAAGATTATTTAAAATAGCTCCCCTGATAAAAAGAGCATTGCTGTTCAGCTGCTCCTCCTTTCCTCCCACAGGTACTGGTGCTGC
Source organism: Sclerurus mexicanus (assembly GCA_013396755.1). Taxonomy (NCBI): domain Eukaryota; kingdom Metazoa; phylum Chordata; class Aves; order Passeriformes; family Furnariidae; genus Sclerurus; species Sclerurus mexicanus. Next base: position 394,951 of record VWZF01006202.1, on the reverse strand, counting down.
TGGACACAGAGTTGCTGTGCCCATATCAACACTCCCAGGCAGCCTGTTGGCTCCAGGGGCCAGCAGGCTGCTTGGACTCTGCTGCTGGGGCACTGCATACCTCTGCCCTGCCTGCTCAGTCCACCAGCATCGCCATGTACCTCCAGTGCTTTGTCCTGCCACCACACAGCCGACAGAACAGAGAGGCTCACCCTGTCATTTGCCAATTCTGCCCAGTCCAGCCCCATGCCCCAGCACCCCCATGCAAGCTAAGGCCTTGGAGTGGTACATGAGGGATTAGCAGCAGTAACAGGCATCCTCTAAATGAGAATTTCAGGTTGGGACCTGAAACTGGAGCAGTTTGGAAAGCACCCAGTGGCTGTGCTGTCAGGGAGTGCTCACAAGCAGTAAAATAAAACCGTTGCCTAATTATAGTTTCACCATGGGGCACTGTAATGCTATGGTATTAACTCCTTGCACATAAACAGTGATGGGCAGGGGCTTGCCAGCAGTACTTGTACCTCCAGGAGATAAACAGGTAACGGTATCATGGTGCCGCCATGCAGATGGTAGACAGCTGCATGGTGAAATTACAGGCACATTTACTCATTCCGTAGGAAATTACATGTGACTGGGACAGGAATTACACCTAAGTGTTATCCACCGGGGGGAAAAAAATCTGTGATTAGGAACGAAAGACCACAGTAGAATGAGGCAGGAACAAAAAAGGGACTTCCCACCATTTGTGGAAATTAAAATTAAAACAAACAGAAAAAAAGCATCAGCCTAGGAAAGGCTGTAATTACTCTACAATCAACTATTCATTTAACTAAATCACACACTGGCACAGTGCTAATAGAAAGATCTTCAGCTGTCAGAGGGGTACAGATTAAAGTGGGGAAACTCAGATGTTGTTGATATTTTTATTTGGGGAATGCTTTTTCCCTTTAATTATTTTAGGATGATTTGAAAAATAAAAAAGAAAACCACATTGCTGGAAATTACTGTATCCAGAGGAAGGCTGGGGAGTTGTGCTGGTGGGGGTTTCTATCCACACTAAGCTGTTCCTTGGGGCTAGGTGCTTTGGTCCCAGTGCTGCCCTGGCAGAGATGGGCAAGGGCACATTGCAGTGCCAGGGTGAGCTCTGCAGCATGAACATCGCTGGCTGGGGTGAGACCCTTCTCCTGGCTCTGGGAGGACATGCCATACAGGAGTGACTGGAAAGTGCATGTGTGAGTAGGGAGAGAGTGCAGAGCCTTGTCTCAAAACTCAGACTTGCATGAAATTTCTGATGCCACAAGCAAATGCTATAAGTTGGTTTCATCTTTCAAATCTTAGGTAAAAATATGTAGCTTTGTTAGAGCTCCCAGTTTGGTGTGTGCCAGATAGAAGAGTGCAGTGATGTCACCTGTGGTGAAGCCCTGCCGTGCAGGTAACTGCTAAATAGGGCTCCTTACACAAGGAAAGGTTACTCACATGGGCAAGGGAAAGAACTGGAAATGCTCTATGACAACAGTGCAAGGTCATATTTCATTTCCGTAGTGTTTTCTCTCCCCAGGAGGCAGCCAGCAACCGAAGCAGAGCTCCAGTCTCTGAAGAATTCCCTTATTAAAGTTTACCCAGCTCCCTTGCTGCTCCAAGATGTCTCTTAGGAACTGCTTAATTCATACAGAAGGTATTTTGCTTTGTGTATATGAATTTTTTAATTATTACTTTTTAATTGGAAAATATCTTTCCTTTCCTATCATCCCTTCAGGTCAGGATAGATGTTCTTTGACATAGAAAGGGGTTTTTGGCATGTTGAATTAAACTTTCCTGACTTTGGCAAAAAGCAACTGCAGGGCCAAGATAATTAACTGGGACTGATGTGGTGACTTATCTCCCTATTTCAGTCTCAGCAGCACCGTCTGCTACAGAGCTTTGATAACTGCTGCTGGACACTCCACAAAGTAAGAGTTTAATCATCTTTCAGGAAGTTTTTCTATCAACTTATCTGCACTTGGATAAGTTCTGTTGCATTGGAAAAGTCTTCAGACTTCCTGACAGGTCTGAATTTGGTCTATAAGAAGCACGGGTGGCCCTGAGCGTCCTCACCCTTCAGCTGCCCCACAAGTGGTGCCAGTGCCCCTGTTGCTTGCTCATCCCATCCTTGGCTCTCTGTAGAGTCCACCAATGGGAAAAACACATGGACTATAGAGTCTGCCCAAATTCAGAGATGGCAGCTGTGGAGATTACTGTGGGACTGAGTTTAAGAAAGTGTATTGGGAAAGACAGTAACATTACCTACCCATTAGACAGTAAAATTACCTGGCCTGAATATTAGTGAATTTGCCCTAGTAGTGACTAGCTGGTATGTTTCGGAAAATGAGTGGTTTGTTGTTTGTTTGTTTGGGTTTTTTTTCACTTGGAAAAATACAGAAAGAACAACTTTAAATTGCTTCTATTCCTTTGTATGACAATCTGAAAAGATCATTGCCCAAACTTACCATGCCTGGATTTAAAAGCAGCCTGAGTAGGAAGAAGACATTTTAACTCCAGCTCTTTCTTAATGGGTGTCTGTGGTAGTGAAACCCTGTACTATGTCTCCCTCTCCTTGGGCATCTCTGGATGCCCCACTGCCTCCTGCTGAAGACTGCCCAGAATGCTTAAGGATCTTTACCAGCCTAGTCAAGTTCATATATGCAAGGACCAGATCCAGTAACAGGATTAGGTGGCACACTGTTTAACTTTCAGTTACTTGCTCAAAGCAAAAAAGCTTTAATAACTCAGTATGAATCACTGCTGAAGGAAGTCCTGCACTAGTTGCCTTTTACAACATACTCCTCCTCAGCAAGTTGGCCAGGTGCACATTTCTAAGTAGCACTTGCCTTCAAGATTTCAGCTTCTGCAGAAGAAGCACAACACAAGTTTGGGTGGCATCACCTCTTGCTAGCCAGGGAGGTTTCAGTGCTTACCTGAATGGAGTTGTCTCCAGGACTGCAGGACTCAGATTATCATACAGGTACGTGTTCCTCACCCATTTCTTCTCCCCTTTCAGTAACAAGAAGGGTATTAGCTGTATCATAGCTTTAGTCACTTGGCTGCTTGCGCTTTAGGCATCACTCTTTTCCACAGCTACTTTGAGGCTGTCATCAAATGGGTCACAGTCACTTCTCAGCCAGACTGGGCTTAGGCAGGTGAGGCAGAGAGGCTCCATAACTCAGTGCCATTGGTACTGAGGGTTAGACCTGCACCGCCTTTGGCTAAACATGAATGCCAAGAGCTGATTTTGGATCTGCTGGCCAAGGCTTTGAGGTAATTTTTGCTGTGCAATAAAGCTTCTCTGATATAAACCAAGCAAAAGTATCCTGCCTGGCTGAGTATAACAGGACATATTCTCTGCACAAGCTGTGTTAAGCTTTGACTTAGAGTCTAACAGCTCTTAATGTCTCTCCTAAGCTTTCCTGTTGAATGTTTGCACCATTTCAGGAGAACTAGAGATTATTTAACTGAAACAGCTTTGACAGATTTGAAGGCCCCAAAGATCAGCTGACTTAAAAAGGGAAAAGAGAATATTTAAAACCAAAGCAAAGGTTACTCTGAGGGTTCATTCTTTATTTGAAGACAGCTTAGGAATGATTTAACAGGGTTAACTTCAGAAAGAAATATCCTGAAGTCCTCTAGGAGACTTATTCTTGCAAGTTTGCCAGCTAGTTTATAACTGAGATTCCTCATTCTCCGTGGGGGTAATTACTGCAGCTGGTTTGGAAAGGCTTTGGTATTAAAACAGCAGTCAGCGAGCTACTGAACACAGGCTCAAATCCACAAGGAGATTCTTAAAGCCTGAGCTGATTAGAGCAGAATAAATCTTGGGCAGGATTGTCTGTCCCTGCCTTAATGTCTCACACTAAGGGGGATATGGTACGTAATGGGGTAGGCTGGTGTGAGCGTGTCATGCATTTTATCTGAGAAATGAGCTTTCTTTTTTCTGGGAGGTTGCCTGGAAGAGCCACTTAAAGTGAAAGCCCGAGGTAATGAATTCAGGACCAAGTGGTGTAATATCCAGTAGCAACACAAAACCAAAAAAAAGGTCCAACTCCTGGCCCTGCACAGGACGATCCCAAGAATCACAATGTGCCTGAGAGCCTTGTCCAAATATTGCCTGAACACTGGCAGTCTTGGTGCCATGACCACTTCCCTGTTCCAGTATTTGACCACCCTCTGGGTGAAGAACCTGGGTGAGGAGCCAAGTGATATCTTTTGAGCAATGCTTCCTGGGCAGTTGCTTGCCTTCGGTAAATTCAGAACAAACCCCACATGCTTTAAGGCCTGTCAGTGCTTCTGTAGTCTGGATGGATGCGTGGGAAACTCTCACTCCTCTGCAGGGTGTTTCCCAGTTCTATCCTTCCTGCCCTATGGGATCAGGGTCCAGAGGGGCTCGCAGGTTCCTGGGCTGCTAGGGTGGCCATGTGTCCCCAGGGGGCTTTCAAAAGGAGCTGCTGCAACACTCTGCTCCTGCTTTCAGTCAAATCCTCTTGTTGTGACTTTCCCAGTCCTTCACCTCTCTTGCTGACAGCAGGGTCAGGTATTCCTGTCATGAGAACAGAGGTATTTTCTCATTCCTTTTGGTTCAGTGGAGCTATGGCAGGATGAAAAGGAAAGGGAGAAGCTATGGCAGGAGCAAACAATAATGTTCCTGATGTGCTCAAGGGCTACCTCTGATTCACAGTCTGGCTGCAACTCAGACATCATTTGGGTCACCTTCAAGTTGCCTTTGCCACTGGTCTTGGCACCCACTGCCATGAGTGGCAAGGACCCTGTGCCTCAGATGCTCCAGGTACCTGGGTCTCACCACAGGCAGCCCTGCAGTAAGTGGATAAATAAAGTACCCTTTGATCAGCTGTGACCTCCTGGGTGGCTCTCCAGTTCTCAGCATATTTTGTCTTGCACATGAAAGAAAGAATGATCTCTGGGGGATGTGTAGTGCCCCATCACTGTGGCAACTGAACACTTCATCTGGGTCTTTTTCCTTGTAGACCTGTTGTTAGGACAGAAGTGCTATTATCCCTCCTTTGAGGGGGAAACTTAGGGGCAGAACAGTGAAGTCAGGAGTTGAGCTGCAGGGTTTGGGGATCCTGGGTGCAGCGGGGTGAGTGCAATGACATTTTGTTTCCACATTAGAGCTAGCACCCATGAGTTATTGGATTGCTTATAGGGATTTGAACTCAGAATGGTCCAAACACAGAGATGTACGTGACATCACTTCTTTTCCAACCCCTTGCTGCAGTGGTGGGTGCTGGTTCGTGTGTGTTTAATAACACCTGCTTAGGGAATTCCAAAAGGATGCAGCACTCAGCCTCTGTTTCCCACTTCAGTCTTGCTTGGGTGCATTGATTAACCTGACCATGTTTGGTTTATCTGCATAGAAATCACAGAAGAGTTTCTTTATACATAACTGGCAGATATATTTGACTAATCATATTCTGAAAAAAAAACACCAAAATGAAACAATTTCACTTTTTTCTTTAAGTTTAGAGAGACCAGTGAAAGATGATCATTAGGGAAGAAAGATTAAATACAACCAAACTGGAGGTATATGAACAGTTTATCTGGATGGGGGCATGGTCTTTTTGAAGCCCATTTGAAGTTTCTTCTTGGGAACATTGGTGACTTCTGCCATTTCCAGCTCTCCTTGGGCCAAAATGCTCTGTGCCTGCAGGCCATGTGCTCTGCCAAGAAGTCCTTTTGTTAGGGGCCTTTTGGATTTGAAAATCATTGTTCCTTAAACAGCAAGAAACAGAAGTGAGAGGTGAAGCAGTAAGTGTTTCTGACAGAAGCAGCATAGTAACTAGTCAGGAGTTTGGAGGGTGCCTGTCCGTGCTTATCCCACTGCAGGCTTGGGAAAGCAGGGCGAATTTACAGCCTGATGTGTTCTAAGAGCCCATTCCATGATCCTCACTCGAACTTCTCACCCCTGGCCTAACGAAAAGGCACTTTCCAGGTCTGAGATTGTTGGCTTCATTTTCAGCAAAGTGCTGGAGACCCTGGCCACTTGGGGCCAGACCAGCAGGTAGCACCAGCAGCAGGGCTCTAGCAGTGTTTAGAGGCTTCCTTGAGTTTTTGGCTAGCAAATAGCTTGTTCCCTTGTTCTTACTGTGGGATTGGGAAGCAAGTCATAACAAATACCTGTGTTTGAACAACTACTTGTTTTCAAAAGCTGGAGTGATTGTGATGACTTGAACTTGTTGGCTAGTGGATTCCAGGGCAATCCTTGTAGAAATAAAAGGGTTTTTTTCCCTGCTAGGCTTCTGGAAAAGCTGGCAGTGCAGTGGCTGTCAGGATAGCTGCCATTTTTATTCTTCTGTGATAAGGTTTGGTGAGATCTTGCAGGGTTAGGTAGAGTTTGCAGCCTTAGCTGGAGTGAGACCCTGGTCCTTCCCTTGAAGCTGGTGGGGAGCATTGGACAGAAAAGCCTTTTTATTCCTTGGATCAGAAGCTTTTGGATGGCAGCATGCCAATTTTGACTAAATTCTACTCAGGGAACTATCTGAGATCCAGCTCAGACAAAAGTAATTCTGCAGAAATGCTGCTGATGGGGTGGGTCTGATGGCTTCCTGGTGGGACAGGGCTGTGGCCCTGGTCCTTCTTGCTGGGGCCACTGGAGGTGCCTTTCCACGGCTCTGCTGTTGAGGCTGTTCTTCCCTTGGTAAGCAGTAAAAGTCTCTCGGAGAAGGAAACTTGCCCAGATTACATCTCAGGGCTTATCCTGACTCTGGAGAAACATCTCAGTTGCAGCAGCCCTCGTTACGCTGTGCTGACTTCTATGAGTACTTTTTTTGCAGGCGTGTGTAGAGGGTTTCTTTTTTTTTTTCCTTTTTAAAAAAAATAAATTCCCAAGGTCTCAGTTATGCTCTGATGCAGCATGAGAACATTTTTGAACTCTTAAAATTGTTTACTGAACAGGAAAACCATTTCTTGTTCCAACTCTGCCTGGAGCTCTGTGGAGGCATTGCCTGTACCTCCTGGAATGGCTTCACCTTCTGGAAACAGTGCCGGCAAAACCCTCTTTGTCTTTTTTCCTTTTTTTTTTTTTTCAATCTTTAGCCTTGTCATCCGGCCTTGTGAACTGCAAGCATGGTGTTTCCTATCATTTTAAAAAAGGCTGTTCACTGAAAGATATAAAAGCATAAACAAAAAGTTCATGTTTGTTGGCACAGTTTTTAAATGCAGACATCTGGGTTAGAGATGTGAGAAAATTGTAAAGAATTTGAAAGGTTCAAAGGCTCATGTTATTAAAGTTTTAATAATCTCCTTTTCTGCCTAGCCCCAGCCCCCTGCTAGTCTTTGAATCTTGAAGGAAAATGCCGTCTGAACAAGATTATAGTTAATTAGGGTAGGATCTTCTCTTTGAAAGCCTGTAGGAAGCTGTCCTGCCCTTTTATTTTTCAGACTAGAATGAGCTGTGTGTAGGAGGAGATACATGGCAAAAAGCACTTCAGTGCAATGTTTTAATTTAAAGACTCCAGGGGCTCTGTTAAGTTTCTATAACACAGACGATGGTATTTTCACAATCACTTTGTTTTGTAATCCCCGGAGAAATAATTCACCTGAGGTGAAATTCACACCTTGTAGAGGGGCCAAGGAAGGCTGGCAATAAACATGTGTCCCTATACACACATGCACCTATAGACACACAGGCCTATACAAACACATCTATACACACAGGCACCTATAGACATACAAGCCCATACAAACATACCTGTAGACAAACCCACCTATAGACACACAAACTCCACAGACACACGTGTGCAAAGTTCATTGTGCAGCAGCTCCAGCAAGGCTGGGGTGAGCGGGCAAGATTCCTGCTGAATGAGTCCTGATCCTTGCTGCCCTCCTGGTGCTGGGTGATGAGGAAGGATAGGGAGTGGATGAAGCCTTTGTTTGCTTGGCCATGCATGGCTTGCCCCAGGGCTGGCTCCCTCACTGCAAAGGACCAGAGGCTGTGGACTCCCCATCACTGCAGGTGTTAAAGGCCAGACTGGATGGGCTCTGAGTAACCTGGTCTAGTGGGGGTAACCATGACAGTGGGGGTTGGAACTAGATAATCTTTAAGGTGCCTTCCAACCTAAACCATTCTATGACTCTATGACCACAGCTCCAGGTGTGCGGTGGGCAGGGGGGTTCAGTGGCTCTGACTGCTGGCCCTGCAGCACCGTGATTCTGTGTGCTTTTGTGGCACAAACCACTCTGTCACGTTGTCTTACTCCTGAAGTTCTACATGTCCTGTCTGGCGTCTCCCCAGCAGCGCCAGTGGGGAGCCCATAGCACCTGCTTGTGGCTGATGTGCTTTCACAGTGACTGCGCAGGCAGCTGGCAAATACAGCAGATCTGCACCCATCTCGCCCACCCCTGAACTGCAGGCTCTTGTGGCCCCTTCTCCAAAGACCTTACATTCTGCTTCTGCAGCAGAACATGCAGGTGCTGATACAACCCTGGGTGACATGCAGAAACACGGCTCCATCACCTGAGATGCCACTGAGTCTCAGGAGCACAAAAATAACCGGCTGGACCCTGCCTTGTGTCACTCAGCCTGCAAGAACTACAGGCAAGACTGTGCAGACAACACGATGGTGGCACTGTGACTGTGAGGACTCTGCTGGTCAGCGTTCCCAGCTAACGCAAACTGAGCCTGGATGCTGTAAGTGGTTCTTCACAGCCTCAGCTATCGCCAAATGAGAGGTGAGTTTGGGCTGACGATTTGTTTTATAAAAGAAAATGTGTCTTTTTTTTTTTTCCTTCCTCCTGAGTTTGCTATAAAAAATAAAGCCAGTTATATTTCTGGTCTATTTTGCTTTTAGTGCTTGCGAGATGTCCCGAGGGAGCTATTTTTTCAGAAAAATAGGGCGTTAAGTACCGTAATTTCCCTAACATAACAATTCCATATTTATTTCACTTTCTTTTTCTTTACACTCAGTGGCTTATAATAGCAGTGCTTTTCCTCATCTCCTCCTGTCTCTCTAGTCTGCTAACAACCCAATTAGTGAGTGCCCAGAGCATGAAGTATTCCTGGCCTTGCTGCTGTTCCAGCCAGTCATTAAGTAGGTGGAGAAGGTCTAACAAACACTGGAAAAAAAGTGAATTTGTTTTTTAGAAGTTAGTTGAATTTTACAGCATCGAAATAGAAAAGGTAGTAAAAGAGGGGAAAGGGGGAGTAAACACATTGCCAAAATACTAAGTCAATTAGCTTAGTTGAAGGGCCAGGATTTTCTGATGTAGGCTGCAGTCTGGAATTGCTTTCTTCAGTAAAACACTTCCAGAAGGTCCAAAGAGCAGCTATGCTGCTTTTTAATTTTTTTTTTTATTTTTATTTTTCCCCAATGGTTTTGATATTCAGGCCTTAAACTCCCATCTTAAGATATTCTTTTGTCTTGCTTGATATCACTGTATCTTGAATACCTTTTACTCCACTACTGGGAATTTTCTCCATGCCCTGTTTGAGCCAAAATGCTTTACTAACTCTTTAAAGAAAGTTCCTTTGCCTTAAGAGCATGAAATCAAAGACTCAAGAGTCCCACAACCAGTGTCCCCAGTAAGTCTTCTGAGCCTTTGTGTGCCCAGATACAGTTCTTTTGAACTCTGCAGCACAGAGGCACCATTTTGCAGGAAATGGTGCCAGATAAGTGGCCATGAGGTGACTGGGGAGAGCAGTCTGTGGTCCTGAACATCACTAGTAGGACATACTGCCCTGCAGACATGTGGGCATGCAGTACCGCTGAGGGCACGGTGGCTGGTCTGTAGAGCACCTAGCTCACTGGACATGGACAAGGGAACCTGTTTTTAGGAACATATGGTGTGGAAACACCAGCTAAGAAGGTCAGGACCCCATTGCACTGGGCCTCTACAAGCTCAGCTGTAGAAATGGATCATCATACAGTTTTCAGCTCATTAGCACCCAGGCAAGGTCTCATTTAGAAAGATCTGAAGGGAAACTTCATGAGAGATTCAGGATTGGAGCCAGTCATTACTTAACATACACCACCATAAAGGGTCCAAGTTTGCTAAATTCACACTTTTGAGATGAAAAGCTGGATCCCTCTCCCTAATCATAAACCCTCCCATCCCCGAGGTGTATTCCCACCTGAACCTCCCAAAGCAGCAAAGCCCTCGAGTGCCCTGCCTTCAGCTATCTGACCTCTGAACGAGCAGATGGCATGGAGCCCAGAAGTAGAAAGACCTGTTTGCACTGATTATCCTGGGTGTCATTAGCAGGATTCTTTATAAACAACTCCCTCCTTTGCAGGGCAGACATCACCTTGCTTTTGGAGAATGACAGCAAACATTGGCTGCCAGATTTATCCTTCCTTCGCAGTGACCCATTTGAACTGACTGCTTCCAGAAAAGAAAGCTGAATTTTCTCCTGGTATGTTGATCTGTCCTGTCAATTTTATTTTTCCCAAACGGTTTTGATGAGGTGGTCTGTGAAATAAAGCTATTGTCAGAAGGTTTCTGTGACCAAAAGGTGCTAAGCACCTTCTAAGTGAACACCTGGAGCCAGGTGAAGTAGCTATTGGGAAAGTCGTTAGCTGAAATTCGTATTTTGAAGTTCTGATATGAAGAAGTTGAAGAAATGCAATGGTGGGAAGTGCATTTGTCAGGCAGCCCCTTTTGAAAAGGGCTGGTACACATGATTTCTATTCAGAGATGGGTGTGATGTTCTGTAGCATTCAGCTTTGTCCTTGGCATGCCATTATCCCCTGGGAAGGATATAACATATCAGTAAGTTTCTCTTTGTAAAGGTAATGAGGAGTAGTGTCGCCTAAAGTCTTGCTGCAGAGGTTATAAAATATGCAGATATATTTTTCCCCTCTTTCATTACATCTTGGTTTATGGGATAAATGAAACTTCTACAGAAGAAAGACTAATGTTGGCACATAGTAGGAGAAGAGGTAACAAGACGAAGAGCAGAAAGTAAGCATATATACCTAGAACAGAATCTAGAATTATTTTCAAATGCTGGATAACTCATCCCAATTTTTCCTTTTCTGTGTAACTTTTGCACTATACTGGGTTGACAAGTGTATCTTTGTTTCCCATTGCAGACTTTACATTGGCCAGTGGATAAAAGATTGGCCTGTTATTCCTATCACATAGAACAATACTGGTGTCATGATTCGTGTAGTAGCAATAAAGTGGGTCACAAGTCTTTGCATTAGCTTGAGTGTGCTGTGTGTGTCTCTGGGACTAATATGTCTGCAGTTATCACAACATGCTCTGTAATACTAAAGTTTCTTCCTTACAGCTTAGAAATGTAAACAGAGTCTGTTGGTTTAAGCACATTAATGTGGCACACTTTATCTAACTAAAATGGAACAAAGCCTTAGGCATAGCTTTGTAAAAATAGGTGCACCATCTCAGTACTTATCAATATTATTTTATTAATTTAAGGAATGGGCTGCTACTCTGTATCACGCAGAGATAATTTAAGACAGGATTTGGTTCTTTCTTTGTAATATTTGAAGATGAAGTAGAAAAATATTGTATAAAGAGTTTTGAGTCATCTGTTTGTTGTTTGGTTTTTTTGGGGTTTTCTTTTTGTTTGTTTTTTTTTCAGGAGTGGTGAATACAAATACTACTTGATATATAAAAATAATGAAATACAAGCCAAAAATACATTCAAAATTTGTACATTTCATAGCAGTTATTTTTTGATACGATTATCCTACCTGTATCAGCCATATGACAGGAAAGTCAATCCAGTAACTTGCTAACTTTTGTATGTGAGAAACATAGCAAACCCAAGTAAATTTACCTTCATCAGTTGCGTGAAAAGCAGGTCCAAAAGATAGAAAATGATCTTATAGCGGTCATTAAAAATTGCTAGATGATGAAACTTTGGGAAGAAATTAATGTGACTAAATGCTGTCACATCAACAACAAGGACTTTTCAACACTGTTTCTCATAGGAAATAAAAATGGGAATGCTGAGGTATGTTCAAGACCTAGTCTACAGTTTGAAGGCAGACTGTGTTAAGGAAAGGAAATAATTAACCATGAAAGGCACCAAGTGGTTTAATAATTGTTATTCCAAGAATGAAAGTATCAGTTCAAATGGGACTGGAAGGGAAAGTTGGATAAACATAACTGGGGAATATGCTGTGTACTGAGCTGATGGGGCCACACGCAGGAAAGATTCATTCATTATTTGATTTGCTAGGTAAAAGAGAGATAATGCCAGCAAAAGATTGAAGGAAAGCATCAGCAAACAGGAACCTGAGATTAAAAGTTCCCCTCACAGCATGTTTTTTTAATGTATGGAGCTTGTTCACCTCAACCAGCTGTCCCCAAATGACAATCTGGTGTGCAACGGGCTGTCCTGCCCCAGCCCTATGTTCCCTTCAGGCTGGTTCCCCGGGTGGCTGCACAAGCTGCCTGGAGCAGCGATCTCAGTCTGTGACATCTCCACAGAAGGCTGAAGCTCAGCGGCTGGAGAGTGCCCCTTTGCAACTTAGGTTTACAACTGCTGTAAACAGGCAGTCAGGAAAAAGGCAGTTGAATTCCCTGAATGTAAAATGTACCTCTGATAAAACAATTGTGGGGAAAAGGAAACAGGAATATAGGAATAGTCACTTCACAAAGCATTACGTTGGGTGCAGTTACTAAATGTGAGCAGAGGATGAAAGAACGGGTGGGCTTTCACCTTTTCTGCTTGTAAATGAAATGAAAAAATGAGGCCAAGAGGAATCTGTGGCCCCTCCTTAGTTCACTGCCATTTTACTGCTTTGTCTTAGATCAACAGTGCTCAATTAAACTGAAGGACAACAGTCATAAAACGAAGGAAAAAACTTCAGTACCAAAGTGATACTCAGCCTCCTGGAGCTCGCTGCTCCAAGGAATTGCTGAGTTGCAGAGCTAGCAGGGTACATGGAAGGATTAGGTTTTCCAGAGGATTCTCAGACTATCTAGGATGGAAATATTTGGATCTGGACAGTGAGTGTGGAAATGAATATGAACAGCTGTGTACGCAAAGTGAAGGGAGTGACTTGTTATCACCTGGCAGTGGGGTCTCCTGCTGCTTCCCCCTGGGTACCCCTACCCAGGAACCCAGCATTCACCTGGAGGGCACCTGCTTCAGATCCTGCTCGGACAGGACTGGGCACTATCTGGGCTTTTGGTTTATCCAGCAGGAAAACTGATATTTTCCTCTGAGTAATGAGAATGAAAAACATAGATAGGAAGAGGTAATACCTGCAAGTGGAGAGCTACTTTATTTAAACCATCTCCTTGCAAGCCTGGGTCTATTTCTTCAAACCAGATTGCATAACCAGTAGGGAAGGGGGAACCTCAGGGTCTTTGGATAAAACACAAAGTTGCTTCCTTGCAAAGAGCATTAGTTCTTTAATTCTTTAAGTCTCTGTTTATCTAGATTTTTTGGTATTTCACATAAGCTTTGAATTAATTCAAAGACTCAGCCGAAACTGTTAAATCTGCCTAGTCCTGGGTATAGGCAAAGGCTACTCTAGAGGAAGGAAATAATTTTGTTCAAAGGAAAGCAAAATTAGGCTTAGCTTGTAATAAATGTAGATAAACTTTTAAATAAATTTAGAAATTAAATTTTATTACCTGAAATCTGTCTGGGAAGTAAAGAGATTTCTTTGTGAGACTTCTGGTAATTTACCACCTTTTTTAGGTATATTTTTCTGCTTCTGAATCTGGCTAAAAGAGCAGTGCAGAGCTGCGTAAAAATTTAGAAAAGACCATGAAGCAGATGGAATTTTCCAAACCTCTGCAACATTTCCTATTCTATTGAATTTTCAGTTCCATTTCTCTGTCTTATTTTATTTCTAAATGTCTTTTTTTCTGTGAAGAGTCTCTCAGCCCAAGCTGTTGGGCTTTCCAGTAGATCCTGAAACTGCGACAGATGGGCTAACCGCCATGTCTTTAGAAAAGACTCCAGGATCCTGGTTTTGTGTAACTGAATGGTGCAGAAAGTCCTTCATTGTTCTGAGCCAGTGCAGATGAGCAATTGTTCATCCAGTGCTTCACCTCATGGCATCCCTAACAGCCCAAGGAGCCTACACGCAGCAGCTGAGATGGGTCAGGGATAAGGATTTCCTGAAAAAAACAAGGAGCTTAGTAGTAGAGCTGCATGTCGGGGGAGTTTCTTTAGCATTGTTTGTGGGTGGTTTTAGAAAAGTCATTTCAGGCTCTTCTATTTCAGCAGGCCTCTCCTTTCCCTTCCTTTGAGTCCCTCCACTTTCCTTGTTTTACTTTTTTCTGCTCCTCTTTGCTGTCATTAATAATGAACTGGTCTCTTGGTTTCAAGTTTGGGATTGGTTTAATGGTATATTGATCACCCACCCGTTAGTAAAACTCTAGTCCAAGGTTCAGCTGCACAGATGAGCTTGAACTCTGTTGACTTCAGTGACATTTCTCTGATTTCAACATCTGATGACCTTCCTCTAATTCCGTTGAGCAAAAGCTAACACATGCAAAACTTTTGTGTTGTTTTTGGTTGTTTGTTTTTTGTTGTTTTTTTTTTTTTTTAATAAAACCCTTGCTGGCAAAGTGCATTTGTTTAACCAGCATTGGAAAAATGCAGTTATTGTGGACTTGGTCTCATAGTAACAGCAACAATAAAGCTGTGGTAAGAGCTTTGGGTTCACTGGCAACGTTGGAAACACAAGAATTACATCCCATGCTCGAAGGAGCGCTCTACCTCCACCAGCACCCAGGTCCAGCAGCATTGCTGGTGAGGACTCATCACCCTCGGCAGAGGTGGGCAGCGGAGCTGTGGGATGCAGATGTGTATGGCTGGCCTGGGCAGGGGTGAGGAGCTCTGGCCCATGAGCAGATGGAGACAGTGCAGAACAATGCGACTGGCAGCGTAGCCGCTCCTCGCAGAGGCGCTCACAATGCAGCCCTGCTGCCCCAGAGCTGTGCATTGTTCTCCTTTGGTCGAGGCCTCTATTCAATTACTGAGCAAGAATCCTTCCCCTGCTTTCAGTGCTGGCTGGACGCTATCACACTGGTCCTTGTGTAACCACAGCGGTTTGACACAGCGCAGCTCCGATTGCAAGCTGTGCTGCTCATTTATGTGGGCTTCCCTGGAAAGGCCCCACGGACATCTGGTCTGAGTCTCCCTCCCATTCACATCCACAGCTCCTGTCACTTCCCCAGAGACTATAAATAACTCCTGGGGTTGATACTGCATGCAAGTCTGGACCTTGTGGACTGGCTTGTCCCTTCCCTTCAATGACTGGTGGGGACAGCAGCAAGTGTGCTTCTCCAGCAAGGCACGGGCAATGGAGAGCAGCCAAGGGAGTGCATTGTTCCTCTCTGCAGGGCTTTGATAGATGTCTTTTCTTCCTTTCCACCCTGGTGGCAGGAGGAACCTGCCCATGATTTCTTGTGCAGATATGTAGTATCAGACTTGGGGACTGCTGTTGCTGCTTCATGTCCAGTTCACTCAGCCCGACTGTGATCAATGCCTGTGGCAGATAATGCTTCTCCATACAGATTTTAGTATGGGAGATGCTCTGTTGCACCTAGATAGACAGAACAGATACAGGGCTTGGCTTTCTCGAACCAATCCATCACACTTCTAATTGCCTATCAGTCAGTGACAGGCTGTCACATTTGTTAAAGGAAACCTAGAAAAGAATGTGTTAACTCTTCTCCTCCTACTTTTTGTGGTTTTGTGGGAAGACTGAAGGAAAGTTAGGTCAGAGAAGCGCATTGTTTAACATTTGTATTAGGATGTGTGGCTTCTGTTGTAATGTTGTCAGCCCTGTGGCTGGAGGATCTCACATTTCCTGGATGTGAAACTGCATCTAAGCATGACAAAACTTGGCTTGTTCCCTCTTTCCTTTTCCTCTTGCCCCATCTTCCGTGGATTGCAGTAAAAGCTAATGAGAAAGAGATGGTGTGAACCAGGAGCCCTTCTAACAAAGGAGAAAGAGGCCACTGAGGTGAGGTGCAGGTTATGTTCTGGTGCCAGCAAAACCTGTGCCAGCAAGGAGAAACACACTGGATTCTGGGGAGGGGAAGGACAGGAGCCAGCAGGAAGGCAGGGGAGAGAGAGAAACACTGCCTCTGATTTTGTGCTTACCCTTCAGGAGCAGGGAGTTGGCACACCTGACAACAGGACTGAATAAGAACAAGAAGGGCTACTGAAAGTCATCAGTTGTCCTTTCTCCCTTCCAAAGGAAGTTTCAAGCCCAAGTGTGCCAACTGCTCAAAACCATTGCTCTGCTCCATCACATAGACTGGTCCTGAGGTATCCTATGGGTGATGTTTTTCTGATGTTAGGGCACTTCTAGTGCTTTACTTCTTTCTGTTAGTCAAGCAATGACTTTCAGCAATGACTTTTTCCTCTTCCACAGTTGACACTCTGAGGTGCAGGTCCAAGATCCGTTGTCTCAAGGAAGACCTCTCAGACTGAAAACTTTTCCGATCAGACTTATGGAGCGTGAGAAGTCATCCTCACAGAGTGATCCCTGCCACCACAGGGATTCCCTCACCCCCTACCCATTCCCCAGCAACTGCTTTGTGTCTTCGAAACAAAGAAATAGTTAGTAAATTTAAAGGAAATGTCTAGACAGTTCTGTGCAGAGAGATGAAGGCTCAGGGTTTTATAGTGAATAAAGTGCAATTCATTTGAGCTCTGGTTCTGGCCAAGGGGAAACTGTGCTGTTATGAAGACTGTGGTCAGGCCAGGTCAGATTAATGTCATGCAAAAGCAGCATGGGGATGCTATACCCTCAGTGTCTGGCATGTGGATAGATTGTGTCACCAGTTTAATCTTCCCAATAAGTACACGTTTGTTCTCAAAAAAGATCAGTGGCTGGCTGGTGGCATGGCAACAGCCCATGACACTGCCATATAGGAGACTTGGGTTTGGGGGAGGTAAAGAGGAATGTTGCCACTAGGAAATTAAAATTGGAACTAGAGCCTACTTAGCAAATGTCTGACTATGCCCTTGTAACAACACCACAGTGCATCACAAGGAAAGAGTTCTTACTTAAATGTCATATAGCAATTTTTTTTCCTGATGTGTTTTATAGGTCAATGGAAAAAATGGCAACTAGAAGACCTTTTTTTTATTGAATCTTTTTTTGTTGTTATTGAAACCAATTTTTTTAATGGGGATATACTGTGTTCAGTGATTCTCCTGAAAAAAACAGAAAATGTTTCTGCTCCATGCTGCATTTATGGGCATAATTGTCAGCACAAAAGTCTGAAGACAGAGGACACATCCGGGATATGGAGTCTGCTCTGCTGGGTGAATGGAGAAGCTTGTTATGCCTCTCTTAATCTACTCATGGCAAGTGCTGTCTTTTGATATAAATATTTCTTCCCTAGTTCTTACTTATGCTGCTCATCTTCCTTCTCAGCCTTGGTGTTTCTAGCACTTTTCATGATTTTCGAGTTTCCTCTTGTAAGATGCTGCCCAGTTTTCCTCTCATTCTAGTAGCCTTCCTCTCCAGCCAAAATCCTGGGCACACTGAGGTATGTCCATCCCAGAAGACTAAGCAGAGCAAGGGATCAGGCCAAAGATGCCCACACATGTTTTACTGTCCTCATGGCTTTTGTGTGTATTAATCATCCTTCTCCAAGGCAGTACTTGGGCTTAGTTTTGGAACTAGGAAAGGCTGGGGACCATTCCTAAAAGGTAATTTGAGCTTGAGTCTTTTGAGAAGGTGGGGTGGTTTGGAGGTTGAAGCATGCTCTGTGCCATGCTGCATGGTCTCGAAGCCAGAGAGCAGTCCCCAGCACACGCAGAGCCTTGGTGACCTAAAGTGGTCCTGGTCTTCTTGATGAGGGTCTGCCAGTGCCTAGCATTTACTGATTTCAGGAATGCTTTCCTTCCTGTAGTGGAAATACTTTACTCCATTCTAAGTGACTTTTACCTTTTCCAGTGGTCAGGCCACAATGCTGGACGCATGACTGACACAAGCTCCTACTCATGATTTCTTAAGTGCACGCCATTTTACTTTAAATAGTAAATTTTCCCTCCGTGTCTATTGTTTCTGAAGACTATTTGGCTCTTTTTAGGTAAAATTGTGCTGCTTGTCCAAATGGACAAGGATACCCAACCTCAGTCATCAGAAAGTTTCATTAGACACTCCCGTGCCAAAATTGGTAAAGAAAAAAAGGACTGATACTGACTCTTGCGAAACTCTACTAGTGATTTTCTTCCTTTCAGCTCAACCCATTGTCACCTCCCCTTTAGCCAATTCCTTAACTACTTTGCAATTCTTATCTTAATCCTCACTTTCTCTACTTGAACTAATAGTTTCCATCTGGCAGAATATCAAATGATTCATTCTAGTCCAGATAAATGACATCTTCCCATACTTCCATTGTCTGTAAAATCAGATAAGAGTGTTCTGGTAGACAGGCAGAAGCTGCTTTTGTTAGGGTTATGCTGCATTTTCTTCCAGGTTTAGTTTGTTTTTATGTTTTAAGTTTTCATTCCCTCAAAAAACTTCCAAACCAGTGATTTACTCCATAGAGCTTGAAATACATTTATAGCACACATAACCTCTTTTGTAGCCTGCAAGAGGACAGTTTTTCAACCCAGGTTGTCTCAAATTAGAGGCAGTGAAAATCTGCTGCACACGTCCCACCCCACCACTACTAAGGCCACGATGTTGATTTCCATGTACCTGAAACATATCTGGTTACTTCTATGAGCCTGCAAGCTCATTGCAGAATGAATTTTGGGCTGTGTTTCCAGCTTGACAGTTCATCCCAGGGACACATGAAGAGGTTGTTGTCTGTGAGTGAACATCAAGAACTAGTGATGGGAGGCCCAGAATACCACCCACTAATCACTTCTGCACCTCATCATACTTTCTAAGTTAGGCAGAGCAAATTAGGCTGTCACACTTGTATTTTCCCTTAACTGTCCACACAGCAGACTTCAGCTAATGCAGGGAGATGTGAAGGCACACACATGTGCCACCAAGCCACCAACACAACCTGACAGTGGTGAGTTTGTAGAATCTGTGCTAACTTTTCTATGACCACATCTTTCAGATGATCAGCATAAATAAACATGGTTTAGCTTCTAATTTACTTCCTTGGATCAGCTTTAGTGTAATAATAAAGCACAGGGAGTATATGGATTTGGTGGGATATATCTGCCTGCACAACCATCCTAGCTTCAGATATAATGTATGTATCTGCTTTGGGCACAAAGGATGCTAAAATTATTGTGGTTCAAAATATGTGATCTAACAAATATGACTGTAAATTAAAGTAACAGCAGTGGAAAAGATGTAAACCTATTCCATGATTTTTACATGCCTCTAACAGCTATCTCCAGTGGTGAAGAGAAGATTCCCTGTGGGTAGATGAAGTTTACACTCAGGAGTTAAGAACAGTAATTAAAACTCTGTAAGTATGCTCATTAATTTTCAGTTTCTGACCTGAGGACACACGCTGCCAATAATGCTAAACTAATACTACTCCAGTTACCTCTCTGTTTTCTCTCTTCTGAAGAGATTGGGGTACTAAAGGCGTGCTAAGCCAGATTTCCTTGTACTGTTTATTTTCCTTTTTGCTGTCTTTCTTATTTTCATTTTTAATTATGAAAGTAAGACTCCTTCCAGCTGAGGGTCTATGAACCTGGGGAGAGAGTGGGGATGCCTGCAGGTCCCATCTGCTCGATCTGCAAAAGGCTACGAAGGAAAACAAGTTTGTGAGTGCGACACAGTGATGTCCCCATGTGAAATTTCTAAAGGGTCTGCTCCTCCTCTCAAACCGTCTGGGGGCTCTCAGGCAGAAAAGGGACTGTGAACTCTAGCTCAAGAGTAAGGCTTTGTTCACAGAGCTCTCAGCTCCTTTCTGTGTGCTTATTTATTTATACAATCTCCCTTATCTTTTCTTGTGTGCCTTGCCATTTCCTTAAGCTCACATCTCTGCTTCTTGACCTATTCAACTTCTTTCTTTCATGACGTCAGTGCATTTTCACATTCTCTTTCAGCCTGTCATAGAATAAAGCCCAAGTTTTCTCCTGCACGCTTTCTGAGTGATTTCCTGTGCATGTGTGTGTGTGTTGTGTTTTGGTTTCAAGAAGCAAAGGAGATCCGTGACATGGATGGTTTTAATAGTTCCTGTAGATGCACTGGGGAGCAGGGCTTGGAACCCCCACTGAAGGACTTGTGGCCCAAAAAAGGCCCCTACTCTGGCTAGCCCTAGGCCACCCCTCTCCTGCTGCGGTGAGCGCTGTTGGGTATTCACTGTGTGGGTATATGTGGTGCTGTACACCTGGGAGCACATTTATCATACATACTGAAGTCTCAGAGATGGGACAGGAGCTAGCCCCTCACATTACAGCACCTGCATCTCATGAGTGTGTGGAGCACAAGTGCCCTGCTCCAGGCTAGGGCAGCACACCAGGAGGGTTGCTATGGTTCCGTGCTGCATCTGAGGTGTCTGAGAGTGCTGCAGCCCATGTCTGTCCAGTGACCACGGATGCACACGTACCTTTGACATGACTCTGACAGACTGGTTGCCCTCTCCCAGTCATTTGGGCTGGTGCATGGAGAGGATGCTCTTGAGTGAGGCTTGGTTCCTGAGGCATTCAGGGGAGCCAGGACAACTGCTAGGCATTTTATAAGCATGTTTTATTGTTATTGAAATCTGAAAGACGGGCACACATACTGATTTTAGTTATTTAATTCCACCTTGAGAGACTGCAGAATTTTGACATCCCGCCTTGTGCTTCGTAGTTCACAGTGAATTCTTGACTGTCCTTCCAAACGGCATGCAACTCCCATCCCCCAAACAAAGTCCAGCAGCGTTAATATTTTAGTACTTAATTTTTCTTTTAGCAATTTAGGTCTGCCATGCAAACTGATTGCTTTGATCACTTAGAAAAAACTACTGATAAAATAAATTAAAGGAGAAGTCTTGACTTAAGTTTAAAAACAACTTCCTTCTCATTAGGCTTTCCACGGGAACCATGTATCATATTTATTTAAGCATCGAAGAAAATATTTAGCCTATCCACAAAGGTTAAATAATCAGCTGATAAGATTTGTAGCTAAAGTATGTTTAAATGTACTCATTAAACATATTATGTGTTAGGTAATTTTTCAAAAGCTCTGCTGCTACATGTAAACCATTAGGAAGTGGAAAGGAAAAAGTCAGAAGGAACGAAAGCATTCCTTGTGAACAAATACAGTTGTGCATTGTATAGACTGCAGCTAGTGAGAGTCAAAAAGTCAGAATAACAAGACCCAGAAGAAGGCTATAATGATATAATTTATTCTTCAGCAGAAACCAAGAGAACTAACCCCTGCATTTACCTCTAAAAAAAGTACTACATATTTTAGCTCACCTTGTAATTTATGTCTATAATAATTGGAGAGGGATGGCTGAATGTAACTTATAAAAAGCTCAAAGCCTGTGGAAACAAACATTTCTTGCTGAGCTGAATTTACTTTCCAACTCTGTCAGAGAAAGTATTTTTTCGTCTGATTGGTTTTACTGGTACACGGAATGATTCCATACCAGTTTTGGGCAAAAGTAAAAAGTTACTTTTGTTTTATAAATAAAAAAATGACCTTTTAGAAACTGACTGGAGTTTGCTTTCTATAAAATTTTTTCCCTGACTTGAAGTTCCATTTCAAGGAGAAGTCAAAAATGTCAATCCCTTTAGCTGAAAGCATGAGGAAAAAAAAGATGTCTTTTTGCTTAAACAAACCTTTTCCTTTGAAGACTCTGAGCCTGGTCTTCGCGATGATGTGAATGATATCTCTGGGCAAACAAATGAGAGGATGAAAAGACTTTTTTATAGAGACTGCAAACTTGAGAACTGAGATTGTGAGAGGGAACAGATGAATCTGGGAGTTCTGTATGAAAGATTAGATTCTGCTGCTTTTATTCACAAATGATCTTGCTCTTTAGGTGATCCCGCTCATTGCTTTGGGACTATGCCTGAAGGTGGACAGCAACTTGGAGTGGGACCAGCCAAGGGTTAAACTGCTGCTCTTTAAGTGTGTGACAGGATTTGGTGGGAGAACATTGTAGTAAGAATTAAGGGATCAATGATGTATAAAGAAAACAACTGCTTGGTCTGCTTGCTGTTTGTGCTCCAGGAGTTATCACAGGGTTGCCTATTTTTCTATTGTAGGGTAGATATAAGAGAGAGGAACAGCTGGTGAGGATCTTCCCCTTTGGAGATACTTGAGACTTATGCCAGAACCCTTTTTCCTTCTTCCTTTTTTTTTTTTTTTCTGTTGGTCATGCAAACAGCTGTTTATTTATTGTGTCACCAAAACCCAAACACCCTTGATCACATTACAGTACACTTCTGGTCTTAAGGTAAGAATAAGTATGTGCAATAGGTTACATGTGTGAGGTCCTATTGCTGGGCACACTGTGTCTAAACACGTGTTGGGGCATGGAAGCAAGTTTCTTTCTCTCACCTGTGTCAAGTGCTGGGCGATACTTGCTTTTTTATTGTTGTTGTTTATTGGATGCATGTTTGCTACAGGTTCAGGGTTTTTGGAAGAAAGGATGATACGGAATGGGCTGTGGCCTTGGTGCAGCGTAAAAGGACAGTCCCAGGCTGCAGGCAGGTGGACACACCTGGGACAAGGCTCTGCCACTAATACCTGGAAGGAATTAATACATCTCTTCTGAAAAAGTTATAACTCTATCCAGAGTGGGATGAGACATGCAGGCAGCATGGAGTGATCACTATGGACCTCTGCAGTGCTGTTGTATCTGTTTTGTTTACTGCAGGAGGGAGGAGGTGCTCATGGATCACCTTTGTCCATGAGCCTGGCAAGATAACATCATCTACCATAGCACAGTTCAATGATCCCTTTTATTGCGTGGCTGTGGAGCTGCATGTGGACTTTTTTTAAGAGCAAAAACATTTCTTCAACTCATGGGTTTTGTTTGCTTTTGAAAATCATTATCTGTCATCCTTGGTGACCTTTATTTCAACATTGCAGCAGTGTTGTGACATTACTCAGAAAACCATTTGGAAAAGCTGGAGAGACAAGTGCTGCCTGTGCCCACGCTCAGACACAGCTGCTCAAGGACTTCCCCACCACTTGTAGGCAGAGAAAAAGAGTTAATGGGGAGGTTTCATAATATTTTACAGCACAGGAATCAATCATGGTAAACTAGCTGTCGTGCGAATCGCTTCCTCACCCAGGCTTTGATGACCTTCAGACCCACTCTGAATCACAGGTCATAAATGCTTAAGTACTCTGGCAGCTCTTGTGCATTGGAGGGCCCTCAGCATATCCAAGGCAGAAAACCAGGGAAATATGTATACACAATATGCACACACACACATAAATAAATGACATTTAAAATATGAAGTAGAGATCCCAGGTTTGCAAAACTGTGGTTAGAACTGGATTGGCTGAAGTGAAAGGGACTGTGCCTTTCTAATACTAGTCTGAGTGTCATGTGTTACCTGAGAAAACGTGTTCAGCTCAATAGCTGAATGATTTGGATTGGGCTCCCCACAGAATTTTATCTTTTCATCAGAAGATTAAAAAGGTTTTTTTAACCATAAACTCTGAATTTTTCAGGGCAGCCAAACTATTAGGTTTTCAGGAGTTCAGATGTTTGTCAAAAGCTTAAACACCTCAGTAAAAAGCAGAAACATGGCAAAAAAGTCCAGTTTTGTGTAAGAAAACTTTTCACTGGTAAAAAGGCAAGACAAAAATCTCTACACAACCTAAATTATTTATAGGCTATGATATGGTGTAAGACATTTAAATGTTATTTCACTGACACCACTCCACTGATTGCTGTTTCATGGACGCCTTCCACAGAAAAAGAAAACTGTTTAGAATTATTTTCTGTCCAAACTCCTTGGACAGACCCAGTGAGACACCTGAACACATGCTTAACATCTTGGCACAGGAACTGTGCCATTGACTTTAGTGGTGTAGCTCATGTGCTTAGGCTTAAGTGTGTGCTGGAAAACAGAGATTAGAGTGACTGAGCTCAGAACTGCAGCAATGAAAAGGTCCCTGTATTTGCAGTTGAAGCTGAAGTGGAGCGCAAGGGATAAAACAATACTACTAGAAAGAGGTTTTTTTGTGTTTTGGGGATTTTTTTAATGTATTTTTTTCACCTGGCTTGTGAGGTGACACTGTTGCCATCACTGGCCTGCATGACAAAGGCTGCCTCCTAAATCTACAAAATTCCACTGTGCATTTCAGAGAACGTGAAGTGTTAAACCAGAAATTACAGTGAATATCCCCCCTCCCTTTCCCCCACTTTCTCCTGTGTTCCTTTTGACATCTGAGAGGACCAACCACAACTGCATACCATTTATAGATTTGCCTGATTAAAAACAGTTTTCCCTATAGGTCACATCATGTAGAAGACACAAGGTTTTTGTCAAGAGACCCGCTACTGGCAGAAACTGTTTTGCTGCTATTGCTAGTAAGAAATTAGTAACTAGATCCATGTCCTGTTTTTTATGCCAGCTTTATAATTATACTATTTCAGTAGTAAGCCAGACATTTGGGCCAAGGGTAATTTAGAAATTCTAGATCTCTGTTCAGTTTTGCTTTTTATGTTCATCTTTAGTGCAGCTATGTCTCCTTGCAACATATAATCTTCCTGCATTTTCCTCCCTTACTATGGTTTCTGTGACCCACGGTCATAGTGTAACAAATGCATTTTATTCAGCACAGCTCTGTGAAGCCATAGGAAACAATTACTGGCTTTAAACAGCATTATTTTCTTGTTCTCTATGTCTCCATCCTCAGATAATTATGCATAGCTCTCACTGTGCTGTATGACTGGTGGGTCAGGATTTGTCCCTTCAGTTCAGAAATGCTTTTGCTTTCCTGTCATTTCTGTCATTTCAAGAACTCTGTGGAGCCTATTTGACTCTCTTGAATGCAGTTTTTTATAACCTATGAGACTGTGGTTGGCTGGGTTATCCTTCTGGTATGGTAATGGTCTCTGCAGTCTTTACTCAGACTGTGATTACACAAAGTATATATTTGTCTTTTTCAGCTTATATATGCTGTGAACGTCCTGAGCTAATGGTATCTCTGAGATGTGGTTTTTGGATCACTAATGTGTCTATTATGTTGTGTTTGCTTTCTACAGTGAAACATACAGCCAAAAATACAACTTGTCCATTTCCTTCAGCATAAGCTTTCCTCTCTGCTTTCTATCATGTTCTTCTTGTTCCTTTGCTTATGCTGTTTGTTTGTTTTTTTTTTTCTGGTTTGTTTGTTTGTTTTATGTTCTTTGAACCTCTGGAAAATAGACTCTGACAAGCCTTGGTTTGAGCTGAGAGCCTTCCAAACCATATGGATTTCAAATGAACCATTTCTCCCTTTGCCTCTGATAAACTGAAGAGGCATTCATTGCAGACCAGATTTCTTTGTAGCCTACCTAGAAGCCTCAGCTCCCATCAGCTCAAATGTGTCACCACAGCCAAACACCATAACCACTTCCCAAGCTGAATAATGATTTTGTTGATGGAGCTCCCAAATAACTACCTTGAGCCTTCTCATTTTCAGCTTTCTGTTTCTGTTGGGCATGATAGTCCTGGTGGAGTATGCAGAGCACTGTACAAATAGTCATGCATGTATAGTATTCCAGGGTGATAAGGATGAGAAAATACAATGTCAAGTGAGGTGATTTGTGTCGCCAGCCCTCTGCAGAGAGTCATGGTTCGGGCACACACCTCCTTGCACTGTGTCTCAGTGTCAGGGCGTGTGGTGCCTTCTCCCCAGACAGATGTTTCCTGTTTCAGGATTCTCAACATTATGGCTTTTTTTGATTGTATTTTCAGATCCATATTTAGTTTTTGTTCCAGATAAAACATAACTAACCATTTTCATAAGATATTCAGTGCCACCGATGGGATGTCTCTGCATGTGGGAGCGTGTGCGCCCCTGTGTGTGTATGGGTGTGTAACTGTAGGGTTTGCATCAGGAGTATGCTTGGCACACGGGCATGGAATAAATCTTGAAGTAATTTTCACCACAGGAATTGGTGAATGAATTGCTTCCTTTTGTCTGTGGCTAAATGTATATGCAAAGCATATTTGACAAACCGGTCCTGAAATGCACCTCCTAGTAAACATGGCAGCTGTTCTGTCTGCCTCTTCTTCCTCCTGTCATGCAAATGGTCCCAGTATTTCCACACTTCACAACATGGGGACACATAAAGCAGTGACGACCAGGAATAAAATCTTCAGTAATTTTCTGTTGCACCCTCTCCATCACAGCCCCCAGCTGCTCCAGCTTTCCACTTCTCTTCTTTCAAGAAAAGGGGTTAATGGGACTTGTCCTTTCTGCAAATTAATCTGTTTACTGGGACTCAGTAGCATTTCCCTGTTTTCCACATTCATCTGAGCTACCAGCTAGTCAATGGTGAATCATCTTTGCACGAGGTGGGCTCTGCAGAAAGCTGAGCATCAGTCTCTAGACTGCACTCCCCATGGAAGGAGATGCATTGGGATGCACAGGAGTCATCTCCTTGGTAGAGCTCCTGCAGAGTCTGGCCCAGTGTTTACTACAAATGTTTGCTCAGAATTGATTACTACCCCAGCTCCAGGGAAGATTTTTCAAGTAACCTGGGATTTTGTCTCCAGAATGAAATTCTAGGGTGTTGCCCATCACTAGATTTAGCTTCTGTTTATACATTTCATTCTTCTGGCTCCTAGCTAATAGACAATAAAATCTACTGTGCACTATCTGCTGCCTACAGGTTTCCATTTGCAGCAGGCTTCTTTTCCTCCTAAGTACCTGGTGTCAGGATTTTGGCACGTATCCCTTCCCGAGAGGTGGGCTGGTGGAGGGGAACCAAACCACCGCTTTTTCAGCCATACATTGCTCAGTTTACGTGAGCCTTCATATCAGCCTCAAATTATTTATTCAGGCCTCTGCTTAGATTCTCCATGCCTGATTTCTTTTTCCAGAATAACTCCAGTGCTTTAGATAATAACAAGCCCCAATGCACAGAAAAGCTCTTTCTCTTTCATACAGTCGGGAAGATAGTGGACAGTTTGTTTAACTTTCGTTGCAGAGAGCTGTTAACATGAGGAGTGTTCTGGCGAGGCAAGCAGGAGGGGAGTCCATCACTTTAATTCCATGGCATTTTAGCATAAATTTGATTTCTCAGGGGAAAAACCATTATATGCATGATCCATAAGCACTGAGTCAAATGAGACGGTTGGAAGCAGTAAAGATCTGACTCCTCCATTACAGACTGAAATTCTTTTCTCACAGAGGACTTTCTGTCAGAGACATAATAATATGTATATGAACATTTCTTTTTTATTTTTAGTGCCATTTAAGCTGTTATCATTTGGTCTAGCTTCATCCTTCCAGGGTCAGAGCTCTGTTCTAGCATCAGAAAGAATAATAGATTGTGAGATACAAAAGCTGTGCTATGTGTGTTGGCTGCAAAGTTGGGGATATAATGTGTTCCAAGGAAACACTTAACTTCCAAATTTTTTGCCACTTTTAGATAATTTGAGTAGGCTGAGTTGGCAACCTGGCTGAGCCATTAACTGATATCCAAACTCAGATGATGTGTAACAGGGAGGCTGATGCTTTAAATATGTAATTTCCCATTAGCCTTTTTTTTCTGCTCTTTTTCTTTCTTATCCTAATTTTTAGTGAACTTCCTCACCCATCATAAAATGTAAACAAAGTTAAGCATCTAATTTGACCTGAGCAGCTCTTCTCTGCCTTTTCAGCTCAGGACTGATCAAACCAAATCTGCGATCTCTGGCACAGGACCACAAAGGCTGGCTGGGGTCTGAGGAGCTGCAATCACTATTGTCAAGTGTTTGTCTGACCTCTGCAAATTTACCCCTCCCCTTCTCATAAGGACATGTACTCCGAGATCAAAGACCCTTCAACATTTTTATGGGAAATCAGCTGGAGGCATGGAGGCTGATTGGGAAAACCATGAAAGCTCTGGATGCTTTGTGGAGAAGTGGTCATCTGCCTCCGCAAAAATGTGTCTGTGCCGATGAATCCCTCTCCCCCTCTTCAACTTTTTCCAGGATTCCTGCTTAATATAGGACTGTTTTCCAACAAAACTATGATAAGGCTTCTCTGATAGCATCATTAGGCTGCAGTATGGAAAGAGCCAAATTAGGCGAAGGGATAAGAAAGTACCTCACTGCTATAAGACACAGCTGTGTTGCTGTGTCCTCCTTGCTCACCCTCTCCATGACACTTTGCAACAGGGACTGGTGGTGCTTCTTCTTGTCCTGGGAAGGGCAGCCCACTGCCCTGGTAGCAAGGCACCTTGCTGCTGCCACCTTTGCTTCCGAGTGTCACCAAGCCACGGTCATGTCCTATGGGGGTGACTGTGGGGCTAGGGGGCTTGTGTCCCAGTGGGACTGCACCTGGGGCTAGGGAGTGATAAAGTGGGCTCATTCAAAGGGAGGCAAAGGTAAAGCAGACCATGGCCTGTCCTAGTATGGAGTTTGGCTGCTGAGCTATAACATCACTGTCACTCAACTCCAGGGACAATTTCTGTGTCTGCTTTGGGCGAACTGCAGAAGTTATAGATGGAGCCATAAATCGAGGCTGCTTCAAGAACAGCTACAGCACTCTGTATTCCTCCCATAATCGTCCCAGATGTCTTTCAGACCCCAGGAAACTCAGTGAAAGAATTTATGACTATTACTCCCAGTTATTTCACTATAAAGAAAAAAAAATCCCAACCCTGAACCAAACTTACATCTGAGATAGTTGATTTTATAGGTACCACCATACAACTGAACTGCATTTTTGTCTCACTGGTTTTGTAGCTGGGAGTGTTTCCTTCTTTTTTTTTTTTTTTTCCTTTACAAAGGTAGCAGGAATGAACTGCAGTGTAAATTGCCTTCTTGACTGCTCAGGGGACCAGCAAAAAATTGATTGCTTCAGAGAGGTCGTTTTCTTGCAGAGGTAGAGTAGAGCTGTAGCTAGTAAATTTGAGGATACCCTAGAGGTGGTCCCTTAAGCCAGGTAGGGACGTAATGTGGTGAACGCTCACACAAGTTTCACTGTATTCTTACAGCTGTATAAAAATTGTAATGAAAATGCAAAACCAACTGAAATTGTGTGAAATTTTCAGTGTGAAATTTTCGGAGCCTCTCTGCTGACCTCTCTACGCAAACACAGCCTTGGGGAACTGCCATGGGGAACTGCTGCCCTGGCACTGTGGTGGGGCTGTAGCTGCAGAGCGGGAAGTGGCTTTCTGGTGAAATGGGGGGGCTGAGCCCTTAAGTCTGACATGTGATAAGCAGAGGCATTGCTGGGCAAGAGGTCAGAGTTAGGATACGTCTTCAGCTCCGATGGATGTTAGGGGCTCATTGCAGAGGGCTAAAGGGGACTGCCTGTCCTTGTGGTTGGTGCTGCCTGTGGTTGCTTGTGGCCTTAAATGTTTGCTGCTCTGGTGCATCTTCCATCCATCCTCTCCCTGACCCTCAGTCTCCCTCCTGTCCTCTCGCTGTCCTCACGACCTTTTGTTTATAGCAGCTGCCAGCTGCCATTTTGGAAAGAAAAGCAGCTCCAGAGCTTTCGTACTGATAATGCAGTGTGGGCTGCGATGAAGTAATTTCCTCCACTATTTATTTTTATTTTTTGGCTGAATTATTTTTAATGCTTGCTGCTTTGTCCATTCAATAACCTCTACGTGACTTTTTGAGTGCATCCTTTTAACCCTTTCTTTCCATCCTATCTCTTCTTCTTCTTCATTTTATACCATGTGTTTAAACATTAACTTAACCCACCTACCACTGGTGACAGGATTCTGCAGAGCCTTCCCTCCCTGCTCCAAAGCACAGCTAGGAATACAGTCAGTCCCGCTCTTTGTGGAAAGCACATCCTGTTACACAGCCCTCAGCAGCAAAACTTCAACCAGATACTTCACCCCAATCATAGTGGGTTATTTATTGGCCAC
This sequence comes from Sclerurus mexicanus, assembly GCA_013396755.1. Classification (NCBI taxonomy): domain Eukaryota; kingdom Metazoa; phylum Chordata; class Aves; order Passeriformes; family Furnariidae; genus Sclerurus; species Sclerurus mexicanus. The sequence goes on along the minus strand of VWZF01006202.1, from coordinate 365,074 downwards.
AGAGAAAGGGTTATTTTCTGGGACTCCAGATAAGGCTGGGGCCAGGAAACAGCTTGTAGTTGTCTCTGCAAATTCATCGAGTCTCTACCATAGTGTTTTGCTATTTCCTCCCTTGTTATCTTCACAACAGAGGTTGTTAGGAAGGGGCAGGCTGGCGAGGGCAGCTCAGCCTCCCTGAAATGGTCTTTTCCCACATCCTCATGATCTTGCTGAGGACAGCAAGCCAAGCTCCAGCAGCCCCCATGTCCCCTCTCTGGAAACACATGAAGAAAGTCGCCCTGTTCTCTCCACTCAGCTGAGAGAGCTCTAAGAGCTTTCTAATCAGCTCACTGTCAGCCTGTTTCCTCTCATCACTTAAAATGAGCCCGTGCTAAGTTTACAGCTGCCAAAGATTTTGCTTGGATTTAAAACATCAGAGTGCTTGGGGGGCAGGTTGTAACTGCGAGGCCAGGTTTACAAGGAGGCAGCACTCGGGGGGCAGATGGGCCTTTCCCTCTTGTCAAAAATACTCCGAGTGGATAAGAAATCATCACCCTGGGTAACAAGTTTTACTTGCAATTGTACTCTTTGAAAATTGGCTGCTTATTTTGTTGTCGGTGGTCAGATGTGTACCTTTCTAAGTGAAATGACTCAAATGTCTGCTCAAATAGGTGAAATTCCCATGGGAAGTGAGCAGTGTTGGGCTTTTCATTTTATTTATGCATATGCAGGAGACTGCAGGTTTCTCCTGCTGATGCTTTTAGAAATCTCACTGATGTATTAGTGCTCAATACGCACACTTCATTGACCTACTTCTGCTGGTCCACACATGAGCATTGACAGGGCTGAATCATACATCTTGGCTATGAGGAGGAAGTTCCAGGTTTTTTTCATAGGTGCCCAGGATGCCTTTGAGGATTATGAATGCCAGGCAGAAGTCCTTAAAAAAAAATAAAAATATTGGAAACCACTTGTTTTGGGATCGGTCTGATTTTCCAGAGAGCCTGTGCCTCTTTTCCTCAAAGCAGGTTTCCAAGCAGCGACAAATAGGAACTGCAACTTGCAAAATCACCAACTGCATTTGGAAAACTTGGCATGTTATTTACCACTGATGCAAGCGTGTGCCCATTACATCAGCAAATTCATCATCTATGACAGACTTCTTTCTAGCTTAGACATGTTACTGAGAGGATACTAACTTGCGGTATTCAACTGGAAGCTTTCTTCAACCTCCTCTTGACTCTTCACTTCATCCACACACACAGTGAAGGTGTCCTGAATTAGCACAGAGCAAGGGCAAGAAGCATGTTGGTGCAGCCCTTTTGCCAGGAATGGATAAGAGAGGAATGGCAAACAATTGCCTTTCTCATACATTTGAGAAGTTATAGGTATTTGAGCCTGGATACTGGGGCCAATCTGAAGGACAAACTGGAATCAAATATAGTCTACACTTCTAGAAAGTTAAAAATGCTGCATCCATCCAAAGCAGGATGTACAAGTCACAGTGCCTGACTTGTACTGCAGTTCCTTATGTACCTTTGATATGGGAAAGAGACAATGTGCAAGAGGAGGGTGATGTGCACCAGGGGGACCCAGGGGGATGTGGAATACAAGGGTGGTGAAGGTCATGGTGGCACAGGGTTGAGATTTGGAGTAGAGTGATGTGGAATAAGGTCTCTTGGATGTAGGCTGCATAGGCTGGAGGGGGAAGGCGGGCAGGACCTGGGGCACAGGTTCACGGGTAGATGGGAATGGTGCATTTACGTATTTTGGAGACACTAAAGATTTTTCTCCCAGTCTTGCTGGGAGGTGTGCACCCTCTAAACTGAACCCTACCATTTAAGACATTCCTTTATGGAAGAGCTGGGATTTAGAATCCTAAATTTAGAGCCCCAAATGCCCCAAAGATGGTAATGGTACAGATTACACAGCAAAGCATGGAATGGGGAGAGGGGCCCCTTGTACTGCCCATTTTCAGCATCTGTTAGGAGAGACATGCGCTTGAGAAAAAGGGCTTGTTGTGGGCAATGACATTATTCCCAACACATTCCATTCATACCATATTCATGTGGAAAAAAATTCCTTTCTGCTGGTCTGTCATTGACATTTAGCATCAGTTATTGAGCGTATTCGATCTTCTATGTTCTGAATTTCATGAAAATCAAAGCAGATATATTAGTTTTCTTGAAGGTGTTTGACAGCTTCAAACACAGAACTTGCACTCTATAAGGAAGATATAATTGTAAACCTGGGGTTTACACAAGAAAATTCTGCATCTGAAAATACACCCTGACATAAACCTGTCTGGTTTTTATGTCACTCTCCTTTTGCCCTACTGTAGATGTCTGAAAAATATAATATCTATAGTAACATGTATTTTAAAGTAATGACACTAACATTAATAGGACAAATTATGATGCAATATTTAGTTTTCATTAGTTTCTTTAAAGTGTTTCTTTCACATTACAAAATTTCATTTAGGAAAACTGGTTCTTTTTTTTGATGTGGGTTAATTCCCCTCCACCTATGATTACTGGGTTTACCATGTAAAAAGAAACAACTGTTCTTTCTAACACCAGGCTACCTACAGGATCAGCAAAGTGGTTTAATTTCTTCTGCTGCTAGAAATATATAAGCTTTAATCATGAATCAGATACACACCCTCTAAAATATGTTCACTCATCAAAGTAAAGGCCCCACTAGCCTTTAAAGAGAAGCCTTATTATACATATTACATAATACCTGATATTTATATTATATAGTTTGGTTTCAGTTATATAGTTTGATGTGTATATATATGTGTGTTTGATGTGTGTATATGCATATACATTGGTTTCAATCCAGGTGTAGTGCTGACCTACAGGAGGTTGGGTTGGGCCACCCGATGTTCTCTGCTAGCCTTCTCTGGAAGAGTGGAGTAATAACAGGGATGCTCTGCTTATAACAATTCCTCTCAGATTTTATATTTTCTCAATCTTGGTAATGGCCTGAGTTTATTCAGGGTAATTTTTGACAGCGAGTGTTCCATGGAGTGCAGGGAATATCCTTTATTTCACCTTCTCTTTGCTGCATTGCAAAGGAAGCATTCAGAGGATGGTAGCAAAAATGGGGAACCTGGGAGAATATGGAGACATTGAACATCAAGGAGTGAAGTTAGGAAAGCCGAAGACCAAAATGGAATTGAATCTGGACAGGGATGCTAAAAACAACAAGAAGGACTTCTTTAGGTACATTGGTGACAAAAGGAAGTCTAGAGAAAATGTGGGCCCATTGCTGAATGATGTGGAGGACCTGGTTACACAAGATTTGGAAAAGATTGAAGTACTAAATGCCTCAGATTTCACTGGGCCCCAATGAGATGTACCCATGAGCGCTCAGAAAGTTGGCAAATGTCATTGCAAGGCCATTCTTGATAATCTTTGATCATGGAAACTGGAGAAGCACCCAAAGACTGGAGGAAAGCAATGTCATTCCTATCTTCAAGAATATGGCAAGAAGGGAGAACCCAAAGAAGACAGGTCAGTCAGCCTCTTCTTGATTCCTGGGAAGGTGATGGAGCATTTTGGAGAAGAAATTCATCAGAAGTAGTCAGCATGGCTTCAAAAAGTGAAAGTCATGTTTGACCAACTGGATAAACTTCTGCAATGAAGCGACTGGCCTAGTAAATGAGAACAGAGCAGTGGATGCTGTCTACCTGGACTTCACTAGACCCTTTGACACTGTTGATGTATGGGTTGAATGAGTGGACAAATTAGATTGAAAACTGGCTGAATGGATGGGCCCAGAGGGTTGTGATCAGTGGCATGAAGTCTAGTTGGAGGACAATAACTGGTAGTATACCCAGGAATCAACACTGAATGCAGTCCTGGTTAACAATTTCCTTAGTGATCTGGATTATGGGGCAGAGTGCACACTCCACGAATTTGCTGATGACACAAACTTGGGAGGAGTGGTTGATATTGCAGAGGGTGGTGCTGCCATCCAGAGGGACCACAACAGACTGGAGAAATGTGCTGAGAGGAATCTCAGGAAATTCAACATGGGGAAATGTTAAATCCCTCACTTGTGGAGAAACAATCCCAGGTGCTAGTAGATGCTGAGGGCAACCCCACGGAAAAACAGTTTGGCAGAAAAGGACCTGGTGGTCCTGGTGGACATCAAGTTGAATTTGAGTGAGCAATGTGCCCTTGCAGCAAACCAGGCCAATGGTGTTCTGTGTTGCATGAGACAAAGCAGTGCCAGCAGGTTGAGTGATCCTTCCACCCTGCTCAGCACTGGTGAGGCCACATCTGGAGTGCTGTATCCTGTTGTGGGCTCCTCAGTACAAGAAAGACATGGACATACTAGAGAGAATCCAACGAAAGGCCATAAAGATGATTAAGGGACTGGAGCGCCTCTTCTCTAAGGAAAGGATATGGGACCTGGGACTGTATAATTTGGAGAAAACTGGGGTAGGACATGATCTTATTAATGTGTATAAATACCTGAAGGGAGAGTGAAGAAGTCGGAGCCCAGCTGTTTTCAGTGGTGCTTAGTGATAGGACCAGGGCAAATGGGCACTGACTGAAACACTGCAGGTTCCCTGTGAACATCAGGAAACACTTTTTCACTGTGAGAATGACAGAATACTGGTACAGGTTGCACAGGGAAATGGTGGAGTCTCCACCCTTGGAGATAATCAAAAGTTGTCTGGACACAGTCCTGGATAACTGGCTGTAGGTGGTCCTGCTTGAGCAGGGGAGTTGTACCAGATGACCTCCAGAGGCTCTCTCCAGCCTCAGCCATTCTGTGATTCTGAGCTTTTATTAATTTTTAAGTCCTTGCTCATGTTTGATTTTTCCATGATTACTCTGTCAGGAAACCCCTTCATTCAGCTGCATCTACAAAAACTGCTGCAAAACATTGTCCATGTTATCCCACTTTGTGCATAGGAGGGAGTGGGGTTTACTTGTGCAATGAATATATTTTCTATTTTTAAAAAATCTGACCTATTGTTTTTCTTCTACAGCAAATCACCAGAGTGTCTGAGTCCATCTGCTTTTAAGAATCCTTATTGTTCCTCTGGGAACAATAAACAGCATGCTACCAAGAGCCCATGAAACTGGATTGTCATTTTCATGCATTTCTGTTCACAAACAGACAAGTAACTGAAACGTTCGTGTGTAGTACAAGTGTTGCTCAGGACTTTGCCTGGAGGTGTAGGGTCTCTCTGCATTTCCTGTGCCTGGCAGGGAATGGAGGTCCTAACAGAACATGCACCAGTCAGAGAGATCTCCTCTCAGCATGCCAGGGCTCGGTATTTGTAACTTCCCCGCTGGCCCTATTAGGATGGAAAGAAACTCGCATGTGTTTCTTCCTGTGTCCAAAGAAGGGCAATGAAGCTGGTGAAGGGAACAGAGCACAAGTCTGATGAGGAGCAGCTGAGGCAACTGGAGGTACTTAGTCTGGAGAACAGGAGGCTTAGGAGAGACCTTATTGCTCTCTAAAACTCTTAAAAACAGAAGGTTGTAGCAAGGTGGAAATTGGTCTCTTCTCTCAGGTAACAAGTGATAGGACAAGAAGAAATGGCTTCAAGTTGTGCCAGAGGAGATTTAGACTCGATATTAGGAAAATATTCTTCATTGAAAAGGCTGTCAAGCACTGGAACAGGCTATCCAGGGAAATGGTTGGGTCACTGTCCCAGGAGGCATTTGCAAGATGTGGAGCTGCGGCATTTAGGGACACAATTTAGTGGTGGACTGGGCAGTGCTGGATTAACAGTTGGACTCAATGATCTTCAAGCTCTTTTCCAACCTAAATGATTCTATGATTTCCTCCGACATCTGGAGGTCCAAAACACTGCTCCTAGGGCAGGTCTTCCCCGCTCCATTCGGCTTTGCCATCTCAAGATAACTGCCCCATCTTTGCCAGCCTCACTCAGATGGCCGTGAGCTAACTTGAGGTGAAGACTTATTTCACCAGGGGGGTTCTCATCACAAACAGAAAAAAAAGGTCAGAAGCCCAAAAATGGAAATACAATCCAAGTCTTAACTCCGAAGCTGCCTAGTACTACTCGTGGCTTCTGGGGTCCATCCCAAATGCCCAGACTGACAGCAGGTGGGTTCAGAGGGCTCCTTTCTCCCTACCCACTGCTAGCTACTGAATTAATGAAATCAACTACATGATCCAAGGGACTGTGGACTACCAAATACTGGGATTTTTTCTTTTTTTTTTTAATGCCACACACTATTTAACCTCAATGACTGATGGATGTGAAGAATAGATGGGACTGCTGCTGAAGGTCAACACCCTCAGGCCCTCAATTGAAGGTCTAAAGTCACAATAAATTTTTCCAGGCAAGCAACATGAGAGACAGGTAGTTCTCAGTAGTTCCAATAATCAAATGCACCTTATCAACCACATTGTAGCTCTTCTTTATGCATCACAAGGAAGCAGAAATATCTCAAACCAATGAAACAGTTTCCAACTCTCTCAAGGTACCTGAGGGTCTTTGACTCGGTTCAGTCATGAATGCCAAGAAATTGCATTTGTAATGCTGCCAGCCACTAACATGGGAGCAGCTCTGTGGGCACAAATTGAAATGTGACCTAATCAGAGAGCTGTGGGAGAAGCAAGATGATTAAAAAGAAGACACATTGGATCTGACGGAGTTCAATGCTGCAGGAAAGGAAAAGGAGATCAGTAGTCTCTTAGAGCTTGCTTATAATCAGTCCTGCTCAGTTGGGAATACTGGCATGAACGCAGCAGTGACTTCTGAAATCAGATGAACAGTTTATGTCAAAATAAGGCCCCAAATAAATGTAGGAACCTAAGTTCTGTGCTATGCCTGAGGCCCTGATCCTGCAGATGATTACATGCATGAAAAAGCTCAGTGAAAGCAGGTCTATTCATGCATGCACAAACACTCACAAGGGCTGGGGTTTTATTGTGCATCCCCTGCAATCCACTGGATGGGATAGACATCAGCCTGAACTGTGGCCCATGTTTTCTCAGGGATAGTTAGAAAACTAAACAAAACTCATAACAAACCTGAGGCACATTTCACATCTGAGTCACTGAAAGTTTGTACAGTAAACACATGTATACAAAACTGGACAAGTTTATTTTTCACAAGGCAAGCTGGTCTTGTAAGTTTTATTTAACTTATAAGGAAAGGGAAGAAAATCCTCCCTCCCTTTCCTTGCCCATACATTTCCCTTGTTTGTGAGTCTTTAGAAGACCATGGAACTGCACCAGGAGCAAACAAGACCTTTCTTTAATGAATAAATATTTACAGCTGCCAACTTGGATACCTAAGGCTGAAGCTGATTTCTTTGAATCATGTGCCGGAAACTCTCAGGACTTGGTCCTGTCTGGACTGAAACATGTGTCCTGAAGCAGCAGCTGCTCCTCTTAGCACATGTCTGAAATCCTGAGCAGGACCTCAGAGCACTTCGATGGAACTGGGTTGGCCAATTTGTGCTGCATAATTCAAGCCTTTCTACATGTGCCATCAGAATGCATCCGTTTCCCTGTACTTGGTGTCCTTGATGTAATTCTTTATGTAAAAGCTCTCATTTGTTTGGCCAGTGCTTTCCTGGGACCAAAAGGTTGACCTCTGAAGCATGAGCCTGAAGGTGGCCAGTGCCAGCAAAGGTGAACCTCTTGCTATGAGGCTGATTGTGATGCTGCAGCATTAGTGGCTCCTGAACTGGGCAGCCGGGGGAAAATACTGGGGTATGTCAGGGTTTTTCCTGATGTCCCTGGTCTGTTCTGATTCCTAGGTGGTAAGAGCATTGAGATGAAGGGGCTAAAGGAAACCTTTTTTTGAGGTAGAACAAAAGTTGCACAAATTAAGAGCTTAAACTATGAGTCTGATACAAGGCTGCTGGTAATAAATAGAACAGAAGATAATTTGACAAGTCCACAATCATAATGTAATATGTTCCCAGTTGAGGCATATTTGTAAGCTTACTGGAATGCCATTATCTGAGGAGCCCTCCCTTTTATTTTTGGTCTTGACTCTCCACAGCATATAATTTAAGGTCTCATGGAGTTGCGTAAAGGGCATAGGATCAGCATTCACAAGTCATGAGATAACTTCTCAGCTTCTACAGTGAATGACCTTGTCAGCCAACCCCTGTCACTTCATTCTGTCCACCCTTTGCTCCTGAAAGAGGAGGGTGAGTGGTGGGTCCAGGCAGTGGCTTGCTCTGTTTGCCAGTAGCTTCATTTCAGCTCCCAGTGCTAGATATGATGGCAAGCAGCTCCAACACTTACAGTATGTTTCCCATAGATGGGTTTCTAGCATCCCCAGCCTCCCTAGATCTCAAGCCTGGGATCAGAACTGGGAATATAATTCATAAAACCAGCTACATACAGAAATCAGAGTGGAAAGGGCTAGAAGGCCATGTGCCTCTGCTGGGGCAGTCCACCCCAGAAGGGTTAGTTGCACCAATCTGGAAGGTCCTCTTTCATTGCTTTTTCTGTTAATTTTTCTCACTGGTTAGTGTTGCTCAATAAGCAACAAAAAATTATGGAGAAAATTTATCATCCCAATTCCTTGTGAGGGGAAATATCACCCCAAATTTATTTCCACCTTTACTTTCCAGCTGCCTCTTCTTTTCTGTGTACTCAGATATTTTAGCTGTGACTTGGAAGCCCAGCCCTGTTGCCACACAAAGGGTCAGGAAGCCAGAAAGGATATCATAATGTTGAGAAACTGAACACATAGCAGAGCTGGAAAAGCCTTTTGGTTCTGACTCAAAACGTTTCTAGAATGGGGTTTCAGGGCTCATGCTGGAAGTGGTTTGCTGTAGTTAAGCTGAGCAAGGTGCTGCCAAATGCCTCCTTTTCCATCCCCTGGGTGCCAGCTCATGGGCACCAATGCCATGATCACACTCATCTCCAGTTCACTGCTGCTCTTTCTCTCCTTTATTGACACTGAACATTTGGTTAGCACAAGGGACAGTGCCACATCTTCCGCCTGTCGGTGCCTTTACATCTCCTCTCCCCACTCGTCTCTGGCAGCTGGTGTTTTCCTCAGGACACCAATTACACAGGATGAAAATAATGCTGCAAAGAACAGTCTCTCCCAAGTTATTGTTTTGACTGTGCATGGGACCCTTTGCCTGTAGCCAGCTTAGGTGTCTTTGGTGCTCTCCACTCCCACCCCTCACCCCCGCCTCCACCAGGTCCTCCCTGGGTGTGCAGTAGCTGCTAGCCATGACCAGTCAGGTCCCCCTGTGGCAGGGGCACATCCATACTGCAGGGCAGCCCCCTGCCCCGTGGCAGGGCCATGCCTGGCTGTGCCTCTCCAGTGCACCCTACAGTTATGCCTTTGCACCAAGCTAGGGATTTTCACATGAATGTCCTGAAGATGTGGTTTAAATCTTGAACCTGCCCAACTTCTGTCACACAGAGAGCTCCAGTGGCAGCATATAGTTGTGTGCACAGGGATAAAATCCTCTATGGAGGTTAACATGTCTGTTCTTTGTGGGTAGCAATTCTGAACATGAATTCCTCCCCCTTGGTCTTCAGAGCTACAGGTACCAGCTCCCAGTCATAGGCTCTGCGCCCCTCTGCCCTGTCCTGCTTTGCACTGAGGCTGATGATCAGTATAAACTCCTGGCTGAGAAACACTGACAGACAACTTGTTTCTCCAATAATTAAAGGAACATGGTATAACAGTGTGTTAACTGAAAAATCAGTCCAATCTTTAGAACATGATAATTTAGTTCAGATATACCCTTGGATAATAGACACTGCTTCCCTGCCACAACACCACATCCTTTCTGTCACATTTGTCACAGAAAAAAACTGCCTTTAAAAAAGGGAAAAAGCAGTGAGGTCAGTCCAAAATGTGTAGTTACTTCTCCCTTAACTCTGAAGTGGCAGCTATGTGATGAAAATACCTTAAGAACCAGAGAAAAGTGCTGTAAATCCCCTTCTCACTCAGCAGGTGGTTACTATGGAGTGATACAACTTCAGGATACATGACCAAAATAAGAAAACAAAAAAACAGAAGATAGTAATGTGAGCCAGCTTGTTCTGTGTATTAGTCTCTATTCTGCTGTAATATCCTCTTTCTGACATTTTCAATCTGAAAAAAAATGATTATACAGTACAGTTAATTTATGCAAAGTTTCTGTTTAGTCCGAGTGATGTCACTGGCTCCCAGTGTGAGTTTCACCAAGAAAATTATCCTTTCTCCTGAATCTTCTGATCCTGGGGAAGTGTGCTTGAGCTGGATGCACAGGCAGTGCCTTCTGCAGTTTTCAAAGCACTTTTTTGTTGTTGTGCATGTTCTGCACGCTGGAAGAGGAGTTGAAGTGGAAGAAAAGCACATTTCATTCCACTTCTTCAAGTGGAAGAAAAGCACATTTCATTCACAGTGTAACACTCCAGCCCTGCACAGGCAGAGGTGGTCCATGGGCAGGATTTGCAGAGCTTTGGTGCATCTCCTGTGGTCCACTTGACATTGTAGAAAAGCTTACACTGACTCAGTGCTCCTGGCTCTCTTGCTTTCTCACTCACTTCTGCAACTGGGACAATCACTAAGATGAAATGTAGGTAGTAGCTTTTGTTTTAAACACAAAACCAACTCCCAAAAGCAACCTGACAAAATGGCCTTTCCCTATTTTAAAATAATATATGTCAGAATGAAATGTAAGGTTAGCCTGGCTTTTTCTCAGCTTAAGTCCATACTTGCTTGTTGTCTGCCTACTCACTCTGTCCGGTATTAAAAATAAACCAGCTGTGCTGCCACTCTGATAGGTAGCAGTCCAGGTTTGCCTCTGGGCAGATATTTACTGCTACATCTGGCTTTGCTTTGCCGTATTGCTAACCTCCCTTTTCCTTTCTACGTTTTTTTTTAATTAAATTTCCCATCCGAATACTCTAGTTTGTATTTCTAATGTCAGCAATTGCTTTTATCACAGATAATAACTTCCTTTGACAAAAGCTGTACCATCCTACATGCATTTCAAATTACATTTTACGGAGAAACATTGAAGTACAGTGTTTGGCAGTGCATGCAATTGTATGTATTTATAGTAATCAAATTCTAAGGTATGAGAGCCAAGAACTAAGTTGGTTGCCATTTTCTTAATCATGTATTTAGTTGACACTGTAGTTACTTCTACTAAAGCTTAATGAAGTTTGCACTGTGATATTGTGATGTTTATGAAGCAATTTATGTGGTATTCTTAAGCAAGCTATAAAAACAGCTATAAAAATAGAAACTGTTCCTTTAAATTGGCACAAGAAGTGAATTCTGCAGTGTCTAGAGAGGATAAGACTATTGATGTATAGATTGGAGAAGGAATCTGGGCATCTCCAATTAAAGAAGGCAAATTACTTTCTTTTTATTAAGTAGGACACAGAAATAGTATCTTGTCTCTTTTACCAATACTCCTGCAGGCTTTATGAAATTCATTTACTGTTTTGGATCTTTGACTCCCACATATGCAATACATCACAGAGGGATGAGATGGAGCAGTTCTTGTAAGAAACATTGAGACCAGCTTTCAGAAGGTATCCGAAAAGGCTTTATTTATGTGTTTGGTTCATTTTGATTGGGAATTTAAGGTGATGCAGCTATTTTCTTCCTTTAGAGTGAAACTAACATCACAAATGGTTTGGATTCACTTCACTAACTAGTGCTTGCTTCTCTGGCATGTACTAAAGTGAAGAAAGGTAGGATATCCATAATCCTCTGTTTAGATGAAGCCTCTGTTAGCATGGACATCTCAGAAGACAAGGAGCATTTCATTTTTTCCATGCCTACATTGCTGCAGACGAACAGTTTCTTCACCTCACTTACATGAGCCTGTCTTGCCCCATATGTTTTTGACATCTGCAGTAATGTTTATTGTCTTACCTAATTCCACTGCCCAGTATAAGAGTTTCTTAGTGATTGCTCTTTTCTGAGATATTTTAATCATTAACTGGCTTCCCTGTACCCTTTGCAAAGTATTGCTCTCTATTGGTGATGTGGTCACCATGCCATCAAACAAAACCCACCCAGCACTGACTTTCCTGACTTTGCCTGACTTTCCTCACAGATCTTGGGAATATGCTGCCTTGGCCTTCCTTGGCTACAAACACTTTCTACAATGTCTCATCTGCAGAAGTGACATGGGCAATCCTGCTCCATTTTGTCTGTGAGCTGACAGGACTTTGTCAGATCCTTGAACGTTTAGGAGGTGCTTTGGCAGGCAGCTGTCAGATGCTTGAGGAAGTGTATCTGCAGCTGGTACACACCCTCTTAGCTTGTACGTACCTTGCAAAGTTGAAGCTTGCAGCTCAAAAAATCATCTTACCATTGCATTTTCTCCCCCCTAGTCCTGTTACAAACTGTGCCCTTTCCCATGTGCTTTTTTTTCATGCAGACATTTTTCACATGCTTTCTTGGATCACCTCTGGAAACCTTCTTCACCTTCTTATCTGCTTTACTCTGTATCAGGTTTTCAGGGAACAGCATGGTTTGTGAAATAGCTTAACATGAATAATGGTCCCACTGGCTTTTAGGCTGAATCCTTTTGTTGACAGTATCTGGAGTATCCATTGCTCTGATAACTAACTCCTGGTTGCTCTTCTAGCACTGTGCTCAGATCACTGCACAAACACTGGACCCATTCGCTGCTGGGTGCTGTTCTTTGTGGACCCTGATTTTGATTTTCACACAGTTTTATGCTTTGAGTCCCTTTTCTGACTATTGACTGGTAAATTTGAATTGCAGAAAGAGTGAAAATTAATTCCTAGTCTCTGTACGGTATCTTGCTCTGAAGATCTTGTCCTGAAATCAGTCTCATCCCACTCTACTAAATGGCAAATAGCTCCACTCTGCCAAGGCACATCAATATGGTCCTGTGAGAACACGTGTTGAAGGGAGTCCAATGTTACCTTTGAAAGCCTGGCTAAGGAGTGGGTGCTGGAGGCACCACACAGGTTGTGAGCTTCTTTTCCCTTTCCATACATGATAGATTTGTCACTCCACTGTACAGCTTGTGCTCATCAAGCCCAGCCATGCAATAAGGGTCTCCTGACAACACTGACATCCTTGAACTTACCATGCAAGAGCTGCTGTGTAGAGATGTGGTTTGGTTTCACTGCAACCCGTGCTGGGTGGAAATGTGCTCTGCACTGTTTCTATTGTTTGCCCACATCCTTCACACACACTCCTGCCCAGTGCATGTCCTCTTCTGTGCTGGATCACCCCTCTGGAGGCTGTGCTGTGGAGCTATTTCAGAGAAAATACAGCTTTAGAAAGTTAAAAAAAAAAGATATTTTCATACTATTTTTAAAGCTGGCTTATCTTCTTAATCTGTATTTGAGTTTATCACAGGAAGAGCGGTGTTGGCACAGAGTCAGGGGCTGTGCAATACAGTGCCAGAGATGAATGAGAAATGGGGATGGACAACACATTCAGGAAAACACCCAGAGCTGATTTTGTTGCATGTTTTACATCAGGAACCCACTACCTCTGCCAAGCTGATCTGTACTCTCTCTTCTAAGGCAAAGAAAAGTCTTTATCCTCTTAGGAGTTTCCAGCATTCCTGGCCACATCATGAAGCAGGATACAGGGCTTTTTGACATCACTGGGAAAAAATGAATCCTCCCTTTCAGTGCTCTCTGCACTTCTGTTTCTGTGCTCTCTGAGGCTGCTGGTCTGGATACTGAGGTGCATGTTCTGCCTTGGCAGCATGTGAAGAGTTTACAAGAGAAGCAAACTCTCTGTTTTGCTGATGACCTTGTGGAAATGGCAGCAAACGGCAGGTTGCTGTTTATCATCAGAGATCCCTCAGGTACTTCCCTGGGGTGGGCTCTGGATGGGAACAGCCTCTGTATGTTTATTGTTTGCTTAGAATAGATGCATAATAGATGCTTCAGGAGAAAACACTTGTTAATTAGAGGTGAAGCCAGAGATGGGCAGACTGGGAAAGGTCAGAGCTCTGGAAAATGTTTGTCAACTTGAATCTGTCTAAAACTGGGCAAAATAAGTGTGTGTATGGGACTAACCAGATGGTTTGTTTAGAGAAATTTGTCCTACAGGCTTTTGAACCTGGTGTAAGCAGGAGGTGCTCTTTTCAGTACACCATTCATCCTTTCCCAGCCTACACAGGGCATGTACTATGCCAAGTACATGCCCACACCTCTGCCTGGCCTTTTTCAGCCACTTGCTCCTCTAAAATTCATGTCAGAGACTCTGTGTCACAATCTAAGTAGTGGCAAGGCCCTTTCTGTTTTATGTGTCTGAATAACAGCACATTCATTTGAATTGACTTATGTGCTGTCCTGTCTCTTAGTCTGTGCTATGTTTGCTGAGACAGTAGATTTCCTTATCCAGTTCCCAGGCTAGCTGAAAGGTGCTCCTGGGGTTTGCAAGCATCCTGGGAAAGAAAACTATTTAGACAAACTGAGTAAAAAGAAGATTGAAGAGTTTTCACAAGTATTTTAAACTTGCATTTCTAACCTACATACATACAGTTTTTGCATCCTTAGAAATTGTTGGGCAGTTTTAAGATATATTGGCTGGATGTAAAGTTTACATTGCACCTCATCATTTGAGAGACACATTAGAAAACCTTGTGTCCTGGTCTTATTTTTTTTCCCCAATGTGTCCTGGTCTTACTTTTTTTTCTTCCCACAATGTGCAAAGACCTATCTTGTGTTATTTAGTTGCCTCTGGTTAAAGAGCCTAGAAACACCATCTCCTGGCACCTCCAGGAGCTTCTCATTTCATACAAAATCTATGACGTTTGGGAAGACCTGAGTGCATGAGTTTAAAATCAGATTTCCACAATTGCGTGGCCGAGGGTATTCACAGGAGGACAGAAAGAGCCAAGAATACAACTGAAGCAGTATCACTTGGAACCCAGAGGGAGTACTGCTGATACTTGCTCAGTTTTAAATTGCAGCCAATCTGACAGAGTTTGTCTGTCAGTTGTGATACAAGTTTATATTTTGTTTTAAAACCAGTTAATGTATTCTGCAGGTTGAAAATGCTTTTGCCAAGTTGTCTTCATTCTGGAAGCAAAAATTCTTGACACAGCTGATGATGGCAGAGAGACAAACCCTCAGCTTTTTAGTTTTTGTTCTCGTTTTGTGTTGTGTTGTCACAGGAATGTTTGAGAAATTCAATTCCTGTCTCTAAAGAGGATCTAGTTTTCAAACATATCTCTGCCGGCCTCAGAACATTGCTTCTCAGGAATCGAGAAAAAATTTTGCACACAACAGAAGAACAGAAATTGTGTTCTTTTTGCTACTTTTCTATGGGATTTTACTCTTGGTTTTGACCTAATATTTTCCTGCCAGAGTGCCCTGCTGAGCCTGCAAGAGCAAAGGCAAGGGCAGGCAGCAATGATCCCAGGGCAGGGAGGGATTTTGCTCACGGGGCAGTTGGAGATATTTGAAGTGCAGTTTGGGTGTAGAGGACCCACCGATATTGACCAGACCGATGCCTCTCTCTGTAGCTCCACCAAGGCTGGTGACAGCCACCATTCCCTGAGCGGCTGCAGGGATGCTGGTGGGAGCGTGCTGCCTGCATTGTGTTGGGGGCTGTGGTGGGCAGAGGCAGAGGAGAGGGACGAGCAACAGCTCTTTAAATTTCCTGTGAAACCCAAGCCTTCTGTCCCCATGCTCGCCCTCTCACCAAGGGGTTTGTCACAAGCAGGGGCGTCTTCATAGAGATCATTGATTCTCTGAAATGCACATCTATCAGTGCACAGCTTTTTTGTGTTTCAGTGAATCCCAGCTCTGGTAAGCATGTTTTATGGCCCTGCTGTTGCAGTCCTTATTGCCAACAGAATTCCCACACTGCATCCCAGCAGGAGTATTTCATATCTCTCTGCAGCTTAGGATGATGTTTTCTCTTGTAAAGGCTGCATTTTGTTTTGAGACATTTCCAGCTTGCTGATCAGAAAGTATGAACATTTTTAAATCTCCTTGTCAGCATAACAGCTAAAACGGTGAGAGAGGGGAAAAAAAGAGCCCTCTAGATGAAGACTCCTGGCTGGAAGGTCATTTACACTACTGCTGTCATGAAGTGTCACACTCAGACATGAGCTGATTTTGATGGATAAGAAATCAAACCATGCCTTTTTCACAGCCTAAGACTTCACATCAACTGTTGATGCCAGTGAACTGGGTGAAGTCCAAACTCATCCCTGGCGTAGGCCTGAGGAGTTCACTCAGAAATGGCTGTACCTTGAGAGCTATCATGATCTCCTGTCTTCTCACAGTCACCTCTACACGTGCCTTTGGTCAAGACTATTGCAGAGTCATTCTCTCCCTCTGGCGCAGGACCCCCTCCTCATGGTACCTGCATGTAGGCACTATGTGGTGGTTTCCCCAGGACATCTGAATACCAAAGCAATAATGGTGGGATACACCTTATTTAGTTATAGTAAGTGCCCTGTTGAAGTTTACAGCTGCTTCAGGTGCTCCAGACTATCATTCATTAAAGAAATCGGTCATTCTAGGGAGGTACTTTGGTTGGAAGGAAGCATGTGGGAGAAGCTCAGTGTAGCTCATGCAGAGACAGACATTCACTCTGTGATTAAGTCCCCGCTAATTTGGAGCTAGTAAACCATGCATTCCAGGGGAGGAAGACTGGTGACTCCAGTGGAGGGTCACTCTACTGTCTTAGAGCCCTCTCTTGCACTGTCCACAGAGGTAGCCAAGACGACCCCAGCAGACTGAGCCCTCATCTTTCAGATGTTAGATGAACTCAATCCCACTCCATCTGTTGTTGAAACTGAAGGATTCTGCTGTTGTCTTGCTGTACCGTGGTCCATGGCAGCAGGGCTCTGCCTTTGCCTTCTTGGAGGTGTCACCACGTGAACTGTCCACTGTCCCTCTGGGCCGGAGAGTCTCCTGGAGAAGGCAGTGCTATCCTCAGCATGGGGTTCATTGTCACTCCTCTGATCAGCATTTGAGAGCCATCCAGCTCTCCAAATCTCCAGCCCCCAATCCTCCATTGGAGTTCATATGTTGCTCTGGGCAAATCCTTCAGCTGGAGATTAGCAGAGACATCTCTCAAGGACTGGCAGTAAAACACTGTCAAGGGTCTGCAGGGTCCTCCATAACAAGGCAATGTTTGACACCAGGGTATTCCCATGTTGGCAACAGTGTATGCTCATATTGAATTAGATGTCAATTCTAAGACACTCACTGAGGTCTTATTTCTGCAGAGCCAGAAGTGGGCTTGAATGTTTTTCCCACCATGGAACAAGGCAGCACCAGGAGATGTGTCTGTTCTCCAAAGCAGAGGGAATCACTTAAAAACTGCTGATGGGGAGAAGCTGAGGTTGTAGAAACTGCTAGATTTTGCCTCTGGATCCCAGTTACTGCGTGCACTGAGGGAGAAGGTTGTGTGTCAACCTTGCCCTCCTTTTTTAATGAAAAATGCATTAGGGAGGCCAAAACATGAAGAGCTCTGTAAATAAAAGGCAAACAGATAAGATGTAGTTTCCTATGATCTCTCCAGAGTCACGTTGTCTCATCTTCATCATTTAATTACAGCTGCAAAGTTGAGTAAGTTGCCAAAGTAAACTGTCCCGAAACAGAACAAATATTTTGGGCACAGAAGCAGAAACTTTTGATAAAATTTTACATTTATCTGTGAAAAGAAATGTGAATAGATTTGCTGGTGATATTTGTATTTTTTGTAAACTATGTGCACTTATTTTGGGGGTTGTTTACTGGCCTGTGCCTGCTATCTGTGTCTCTAGAGCCCTTAGCAATTTTGCTAAATTTTGACAAAGCCTTTGTAACAGCCATAATATAGTCACTGTATTTCGAATCACCTTGCACATAACTAAACAATCCAGAATGTATTTGTCACAGCTTGCAAACATTTCTGTAAATAGTTGACTTAATTTCTGTTCACTCATGACCATATTCAGCAACTTTCCTCATTATTTTTGTCTGAAACTCAGCTTGAAAGAATTGTTCTGAATTAGATGTTGGGGGAATAGGTTTGAAACTTTTTCCTGCTAGTTCGTTAACTCAGTTTAATAGATTTTATGGGAGATTATTTTCTCTATACAGTGATTATTTAAGCAATAGTTTCTTTTTTTTTTCAACATATTTATAAACCAGTAAGTTCCTCTGATATATTTATTGGCACCTTGGAGCAATTTATTGCACATTTAATGGAAAGGAATGGATAAAGTTATGTCTATTATAAAACTAGGGTATTTTTATTTGTACTTTAAATACTTTTGTGCAACTTCTGAAGCCGGTGTACAAAGGAGAGGGTTGTGCTCTCGTACTTGTTTATCTTTACTTTGTTGTTAGTGAATTCTTTCTAGTGTCATGTTTTGTGCGTGGCTTAAAAAAAGTCATTAGGATTAGAGTCAAACATTAACCTTGTGACCTTCTTGTTTATATACCTACTGTAAGTCTGTTCTGCTTGTATTTCTGCTGTTAGTAAAAGCAAACTTGTGTGCACAGTCCCTGGATGGCAGTGGGCAAACTCAAATGTTTGTCAAGATCACTGATACTACATCCCTTCAAAACCAAATCTTCAAAGGCATGTCAGTGGCTGAGATTAACTGAGAAGGAGGCTTTTAAAATGCGTGTGTCTGTCTCCTTTCAAAAATAGTAAACTGACATAAATAATGTCTTAACTCAAGGTGGTGGTGCACAGTGTAGTAAATGGAAGATGAATACACATTTTAGGGTTGACTCAGCTTGGTAAATGAATACAGGCTATAAAATTCAAAGCAAAAAGACTTACCATCTGTCCCTGTCACAGTCCCCAAGACAATGTACCTTGGAAAAACTGAAAAGGGCTCGAAGCCCCAGGTGCTCCTACTGTTTTTGCAAAACTGTTGTTCTCACTATTCCTTGGGCTATTGGGAAGGTGTCCTTCTCTCCAGGTGCATTAGAAGGAAGTCACTGACTGGTCTTAGGGTGGAAAATGTTTGAATGTGAGCTACAGTGGGTAACACCAAAGGATGGGACTTTGGCCTATTTGTTTCCATGTGTAGGTATCAGGGCTTCCTGAAAACAGTAAATTCAGAAGTTGTGGAAAGCTTTCAGGCTTGTCCCTTTTTACCAATACACCCAATAGGAAAAGATTAATGTATCACAGTGCCTCACAAAGCTGTACTGCCAAGGGATGCTACTGGACAAGAGGTTGGGCACAGATGTTGCC
This sequence comes from Sclerurus mexicanus, assembly GCA_013396755.1. Classification (NCBI taxonomy): domain Eukaryota; kingdom Metazoa; phylum Chordata; class Aves; order Passeriformes; family Furnariidae; genus Sclerurus; species Sclerurus mexicanus. The sequence continues at coordinate 345,951 of VWZF01006202.1, read as the reverse complement.
AGGGGGCAGAGGGCTGAAGAGCGCTGCCAAAGGCTGGGTGGCCAAGGCGGTTCCTTGGTCCTGTAGCTGCAATGACCAAATGTCACAGTCAGATCTGCCTTGTCTGGGACTCACTCTGGGGTCACTGATTCCTGGTGACTCCATCCAACACAGATGATAAACTAAGCCCTCTGTTGTACTTGGGGCTCACCTTGCATCTGGGAAAATGGAAGAAGAAAGACAAAAGTCAGACTCGGCTGATCAAATGTATTTCTTTTCATGCTGTGTCAGGCACCTCTGGATCATGCCAGAAGGGGCTTGCTTGCTATCTTGGACATGGCCAGAAGTGCACTCATTAGTCAGTAGCTCCTCAGTTGTGGATGTCCCACAAGGACCTGCTGGGAGCCTGGGTCCTGCCCAGCTGCTGCGGCTCAGTGTCACAGTGCACACCTTGACTAGGTACCTACAGACACAGGCTGCTGTCGCTGCATTTAATTTTATTGCTTGTACCAGAGGTTGCATCTTACCTCAGTGAGAATGAGACACGGACTTCTCTGTGTGCCTGTTGTCATGTGCTCAGAATAAGGATTGCTGCTCATGAGAAGGTAGCAGCAAGGCTGGTGCAGACAACAAAATCCCACCAACTTCCTCTTCTTCCCTCTTCCCTCAATTTGTTTGTCTCTCTGGGTCATCCCTCCCCTACAAGCTTCCACTGCCGTGGTTGCAGCTGATTCCTTTCCTTGCTTCCCATCCCATCCCATGGCAAATGCATCTTGCTCTCCCCTTTCCCCCCCTTCATGTGCACGCTCAGTGCCAGCTGTGCCAGTCTTTGAAGAGAATATTTGATTGCAGCAACCTCCTTATGAGAGCAGAGTGTTCTATAATTGCATTATCAAACACATCATGCGTTCTGATCACATAGGAAATTAATTCAGTCCATCAGTGCATGTTTATTGTCAGTACAAATCTCAGCAAGACTTTTAAAGAAAAATTCCTAAAAAAGCACTTTCTAAGTTGGTATGTTTTAAAATTGATACACTTTTTTTTCAATCAGTGGAAGTGTCAGTCCCCAAACACTTAATGATTCTTGTATATACCGTTGATGGCATGGCAGATTTTGAATATGCCCTCGGTGGATATCAAATACAGTTATCAATGTAGAAAGTCTTTGAGTAGGGATTTTCTGTGGAAAAGTAGGGTCAAGCAGAGGTAACTTTCTGGTAAAAAGTAATAATAAATAATTATTTTGTGCTTTTCAGTGAATGGGGGAAGAACTGCAAGGAAAGGACTCCTTTCAAAGTGTAGATAAAAACAAGCTTAGCCTGAGAACTCAGAAAGCCAGGGAGATGTAAATTCAGATTAAATTTTTGCTCCAGTGGAAACCATATAATGATTTTGTATTATTTTCTTGTCTTATAGGGCAAGCTTCTGAGACATTCCGACCTTGTTTAACTTCTGCTCAATCTCTAGCAGATGTGAGAGTGACAGATGAACTACGAAAGAGGGAAGTCTGTAGGAGATGACAGATGGCTCTTAACTGTAGAAAATTTCTCAGGATACAAAATAAAAGGATTTCAGAGAACAAGGAGCCAGCCTTGAGTTAACAAGGTACTGATGTAAAATGGAACTATAATGGCAGAGTAGGCTGTGCCTCGGACTTTATAGATGTGCAGGGAGATGCATAGATGGATAGAACAAAGACGGAAAATTGCTGGAAACAGTGAGTCTTGGAAACCACTGCCTGCTGTCTGCCCATTTCCCGCCAGGCTCCCACTCCCTATTCCCAAGCACTTTTTTTGGATCATGCAAAAACATCTACCTTTACTCCTTATTACTCTTTAAAACTCCTTATTACTCTTTAAAACTGAAATTGTTAATTCCAGTTCTGGGTCAGATGTTGACCCTCTCAGTCAGAAAATGAGAATACTTGCTGTGTGGAGAAAAAGTTTTGATTATATAGTCAGATCTCCTGTTTATGTAAAAACAAGAAGAAGGTGAAATAATGACTGTTAATCATGTGAATGAGAAAATGTATAGAGAAAATCCAAGTGTGTGTATATATGTATGTTTGTATGTAACCCCAATGTAGCCCTCCACTGGGACCAGACTCCTTTGTAATCTTATGGTAACTTTATTGGAATAAGAAAACAAAGGGGAGTATTGTTTTCTAGCAATACTTTAGCATTGTAAAGTAAATACTCCAGCAAGTATTTACTAGCAGGAATACTATTACCATGGTTAATGAAACTCTAATCAGTAAATGGAGCCAGCTGGAAACACTGGGCTTTTTTTCCTAGAAGTGCCTAAATATCCTAATAAGCATTTTCATCCCTCAACAAAAATATCTATTTTTAAGGCTACAAAGTGCAAGGGGCCCTATGAGACTGCAAGTGTTGTGCCACAATCAGCAATAAAAATGTTATATAAAATGTTAGTGGAAAGTATAAAACCTCACTTCCGATACGGAGGTCTAACCTTTTCTAAGAGCTTTGGGGTGTTAAAAAGGAGCATGAGTTTCAGAAATAGCAATGATCAAGAATATTTAGGGTGTGCGGTAAGTGTCTGTCATATGTTCCCAATAGCGGGCTATCGAATCTTTGACCTGACCAGCAATGGCACCCTGTGTTGGGCAGGAGGGCTGAGGGATGCTCACTGAAAGCACAGATGGGGACATCTTCACAGCACTGCCACACATGGCCCCAGCCCCATCTCTGCCACCACTGAGGGCAACTCCCAGTCTTCAGCACCTTTCTGCCTGTTGAGGATAAACAGCCTGAAGAGGATTTTCTCCAGCTCTCTAATATATTTCCCAGTAACTGTGTCTGGAGGTAGCCTTGGAGAGCATAGACACAGGCTTTGCAGCGCTGCTGTAACTGCCTTCAGGAACCATCAATTAAAATTTAATTTAACGTTTCTCTCTCCCAGGCCTCAGAGTCCTTCATCCTGTTGCTGGATGTTTTACAGCCCTTTGGCTTTGCAGAACTTTCATGCATAGCCTGCACTTGCCTATGTGGGTAATAGCTGGCTGTGGGTGAATCACAACTCTTTTCCATTATTGTCATGAGTGAATTTGAGCAACTGTCCACATGATTGAACTTCAGACATTAACACAAGTACCCTCTGAAGAAGCAAACCTCTCTCTGTTGGACTGCAGAGGGAAATCAGGATTTTAAATGTAGGGACTTTAACCTGTGCTCTAATCAGGAGCCTACAGGAATCACTGTGAGAGGTGTCCTGGGCATCTCTGAACACATCCCCCTCTGGTGCAGCTCTAATAGAATGCCAGGAACTGAGTGCTAAGTATCAACTCCTTAATGTTTCTGAAGAAGAAGAATAAACTTTGCAGCCAAGAGTAGTTTTCCTAAGATTGTTTTCCTGGTGTAGCTCTCTGCATCCTTGGTTGTGTTTATGAAAAAGCATTTTTGTTTACATGGAAAAACAAACCACAGGAGTTTTCTCATCTATCATCCTTCTGTTTCTGCAAGTACACACTTGTACTTGGAAAGAACCCTGCTTGGGCACAGTCTGGGGTTCAGTGGGTCTGTGATGAGCTGGCACATACCACCAAGAGTAAGTAGCTGATGCAGTTAACATATAACCCATAGGATTGTTATGGTTCATCCACAACAAATCCAGTGCCCAGCTAAGTCTTTCTACTAACTTTGGGAGGGTTGATGCAAACTCTTCACTTCCTTGCAGTTAGTTCATTGAAAATTAAAGATGATTCCAAAAATGGTGATAACAAGGCCACGTTTCCACTATTCACATGTCTTTCAAGTGGGGCAGCAGAACCAACTGCTGTTTTTGTTTCCATGATGAGGTTTGTATATCAGACCTTTAAATATACATCAGTGAGACATCACATCACCATCACAAATAAAGATGCTTGTTTCTCTGAATCATGTGGGAAAGCATGAAGGAGAAGTTTCTGTGACGAAAGGCAGAGACCCTCAGGGACAGGCATGTTGCCCATCCCTTGGGTGACAGCTGGTGAAGGGATGATTGACCATTTGTGAGGCACAGCCAGAGCCTCCATAGGACACATGCAAGAAGGACTTTCACGTTAGACTCAGCTTGTGCTCCAGCTGACACAACCGCCCCATGGATGTGTATTGCACCTCACAGCCAGAGGTGTGGGCACCTCTGGCTGCACCAGGAGCTGGTGGATTCCTAGGGTGGGTGGAGAAAGCAGGACAACAAGGTGGTGCTCATGGCAGAGCTGAGCATCTTTTCCCCAAAGGACCACTCTCCAAGGCAGCTCTCATGATGACACACTAGTTTTACACTCTGCTGCTGTGTGAAACATTTTTATTGTTCCATGCAACTCCTATCTTCCCTTGAGGTAGGGACAGAAAATGTCCAGAAGGTCTCTCTTTTATTACTCAATCTGATAATTGCTTAGCTAGAATCACAGAATGATAAAATTGAAAGGGATCTACAAGAATCATTGAGTACAAGTCCTAGATCTACACAAGACAACCCAAAAAATCACACCACATGCCTGACACCATTGTCCAAACACTTCTTGAACTCTGTCAGGCTTGCTGCCATGACCACTTCCATGGGGAGCCTGTTCTAGCTCTTAGGAAACTGTTTGTTATAACAGCATGGAACTTACATGTAGCAGCCCCCATTCCTCAATCGCAGCCTGTGCTGGCAGTCTGGTCCTGTACGACCTGCTCCTTTCTCTGCCCTTACCATTGAACAGCCAAGTACGCTGCAGACTCACAAAAAACACGTGCATTGGTTTTTTTACTCCTCATGTTTTAGAAGGAAAACTGTTGTAAGACTGAATATGCCCAGCTGAATTCTGAAGAATAATTTATATTGAAACAGAAGACGTGTGTAGAAAGAAACTCAGAAAATACACATATTTTTGGCAAGAAATTATATTGTAAGTTGTTTCAAATCAGAGGTTATTTTTTGGTCCAGTTTCAAGTTGCAGAATATGGTTTAAGGTGTCTTATTCTTTCAAAAATATTTAAAAGGCAATATTCAAATATGTCATGCAGTTCTTTTGAGTGAATAACATACACCTACGTGATCACCAGGGTATGTTGCAAGAGGACATTTCTGAGTGGCAGACAGCCATGTGACTTAATGAAATAACTTTTTATTTTAAAGCTAATTTACATTTCATACTTTTGGCTCCCCCGGTGCATGCTGGAGGCAGAACGGACAGTGTGCCTTTAGCTTTTCCAGACTATGGAGAAATTAAGAAGCAAGTGAACAAAATGAAAAGAAGGAAATATTGATAACAAAAAAAACTGACTTGGAGATAGCACATATCTGGGAAAACAAGGAGAGGGGAGAAACAAAAAGGGAGAGAAGGCAGGGGAGTTGATAATGCCCTCAGCATGAGCAGGGAAGCCTCATGGCCAGACAGCCCTGCCTATGGGAGGGAAGTAACTGCCCATGCTGGTGAGGAGGGTTGGAAGGCGAGGAGGGAGTTACTGCCCTCGCTGGGGTATAAATATGTCTTCGTAGATGTCAGATTTTTTTGAGTCCTACTATCACAAAAACTTGTTTGGAACCTTCTCAGGGTCGATTTTCACTTTCTAAACTTTCTCTCTGTACAGTTGCTGCTGAATTTTGTTGTTTCCCATGCAGATTATTCCTGTGCCCCGTGCTGGCAGGTCTGTTTCTGCATTAGAGAGGCAATGTTTCTGCCCTTCTGAGGCCAGACTCTGAGTCCATGGCATGGAGAGAAACTGGCCTCAGGGCTTGCTGTCCTCATTGCTCTAAGACCTCCTCTCACTGGGCCTGGCTTTGCCCTGCAGCATGCACCAGACCTTCTCACAGACTTTGTAGCAGATGGAGAAAGGAGGTAGAAAGATGGTGAGAAAAGTATGAGTGAATATATGTGGACTTTCACTGCGCAAACAGTCCCTTCAATGCTGGTCTGTGCCTGGAGCTGCTTGTGGAAGGCACTGGCAGCACCGCTGTACCCCTTTGGACATGCTGGCATTAGCTAAATTTGCTGCTGGTGCTGTCTGAAACTCAGAAGCTCAAAAAAATATTCCTTGTCCTCATGGAGGAACATTTTCTCTGTTTTAATTTCCCAGTCTTGTCCTTCAGGCCTCCAGCCCTATAAACCTTGTGATGGAGCTGGAACCCCAGCCTGCTGTTCAGAGAGAGGGAAGAGATGCAGCCCACACGCTGTGAGGAAGAGCCGGGAATTAGGAACCGTAACAGGCAGCGTTGAAAGGGGAAGCCCCTGGTTATTTTGAAAAACAGTGAGAGCTTCAAAAGACCCAGGAACTTTGAGTGTCTTGGTGTTAACAAGATTGTAATTCAATATGGACACAGAAGGCCAAATAATCATTAAGAGCTGGGTCTCCTCTGGGATGCAACAGTTCAGACACAGAGCTTTGAAACTATGGACAGTTTGGAGCTCAAAGAGATGACTGTAGGGAAAAGCTAAGAAGAGTTTTTGAATTGTTGTCATTGCACTTCCTGTGTCCTTTGTACCAAAGCTTTGGTGATACATCAAAGGGCTGGTGCCTGGCATTGTACAGGGAGCTCTTGTTTCAGTCCATGGCATGCATTTTCTGGGTGCAGAATTTATCATGATGGGAATGTCAGGATGGGAGGGCTGACCACATGTGTCCCCAGAAAGATCAGCCCAACCCAGCAGATGCTCATCCACCAAAGCTCTGGTCAGGCACCTTGGAGAAGTTCAGCAGCAGGAGAAGTCACTGCCACCTCCTTCCTTGGCCGTGCCTGTGGCCAGGCTCAACTCCATGGCCCAAGAACCAGCATGGGAGTGTTGCATCACATCCCCTGTTTTCTGTCTAGCCTTTCTCTTTCTTCACTTCTTTCTCTCTTTCTCTCCCCTGCTGTTCCTTGGTTTCATCAAATCTCAGAGGGACGTCCAGCAAGCAGCGCTGCACCAGTGCCAGTGCTTTGTGGTCTGAACTTTTAGAGCTCACTGCAAAGATGCTGGCTTGGGTTTGGCACTGGCACTTCTGCCCTTTGCAGCCATAAACATGTGGAGCTCATGGCCAGGAATGTCTGCTGAGGGAAGGTGAGCAAACAAGCAGGCCCCCTAGCTGAGCTGCCCACTTGGGTGGTGGCAGAGCTCCCCAGCCAGCCTCCAGCACTCAGTGAAGCAGTAGGACACAGTTAACTGCTAGCAGGGACATGTCAACACATGGAAGCATTTATGCCCATTCTTTGAAAAAAATCCCCAAACCAAAAACTCAACTCTCTTTTCACAAAGTAGTACCAGATTTTTCCTATGACAGTGTTTTTATTCAGGACATTTACAGTTAAAATGCTGCTGGAAGTTGGAAAGGAAAATCAAATTGAAGATAACTTTAACTTAATTATGAAGTCAAAAACACTTCTTTTGAAAACATATACGTCATTCTATTTCTTTCTAAGCTAGTCAAACTAATGACCATTATTTGTATATATTTCTACTTCTTGCTATGTTGTGGTCACTGGTTATTTTCCTCAAGTTCACTGTCACCTGAGGAGGCATTTTCCTCTTACTTCTCTAAATTATTACTTGGGTCTATAGAGAAACACTCAATTGTCAGCTCCTTTCCTTACTTTTGCTCTTTGAAACTGTTTCTGTACATACTACCTTGAAATGATGAAAACCGAATACAGAGAATCTAAACTATGAAAATAATCCCCTGTTCTAAAATGAGCTACAAAATACATATTTCACCATGAATTTAAAGTAATATACCTTCTCACTATTCCAGAAGTTGCTACTAATTTGGTTAAAAGAGCTTATTTCATAAACTGTTTTACAGATCTGCAGTCTGCATTTCACATATATGCCCATGTAACAAACCACTTGATGTTATCTCATTACAGCGTCACAAATGTGGAATGGGCAGGGCTTAGTCATATTGAAAAACATCTTCTTCATGATAACAGAGCACACATCAAACTAATAAGATGGCCCCTTGTCACTTAGTTCCACCCAACAATTTAAAGGGGTTATATAAATGCTGACAAATGCATTTCTTTTCCTTCCCACCATTCCTTTGTGAACATCTATTTGCATAAACATGAATGCTTTGGAGACAGTCTCAACTTAAAACTGTACCCATGCTTCAGTCCAGTAACTGCACAAACTTTTCCATACGTTAGTTTTTTCATCACTATGATTTGCCCAAACCAGTTGTTATATCTACTTTTTAACTTCTTTCATTAATGTGGTTTCAGCCTAATTTCATATTAAGAGCGCTGCTGGTCAACTCCAAGGCCCAAACACTAAAATTTTGGGGTTTCTGCTTTCCAAGAAGATGAGGGCTCTCAGCAGGCATCACCGTGATTTGAGTTGTGTCTTCTCTGTAGACCTGCTTTGTGACTCAGAGCGAGACATTCACTGACATTTTTTGGCAGAGGAGATCTGCAGGAATTTAAATGTCACCAGAAGACATAAGTTTTGGCCCAGGACTGCTTGAGGTGATGTCTACCAGCCCTCGCAGCTGCAAGACTCTGTTGTGTTATCTCTGTTGCAGAGATCACACATTATACTCCAGTCCATGGCAGCATTCATACTGGGCATAAGCTTGTGATGGAACCACACCATAAACAACTGTGAAATCACTAGAGTGGCAAAACACCCCATGGTTTGCCTAAAAGCACATCTGGAAATATAAGGAAGCCTTTTCACAGTAAATCTTTCAAAGAGACAGTTTGCTTCTCATTGCTTTTGTATCAGACACGTGTTAATCCTGTGAGGAAGGGAGGGAGAAAAAAGAAAAACAGTTTTACTGCCTCACAAAAGACCACGGCAGCTTTGGAGACTGATCTCTTGACTGTTCTCTTATCTGAGTTCTTCTCCAAACCTGAGCTAGGTTTAGTTACCAAGCCTATAATACCCAAAAGGATTCAGTTGCTTAAACTGCTTGTAGCTACACTCTTCTTTCTTGATTACACCCAAGGGCTCTCTTGTTCTCCTAAGGAGGTTCAGCACAAGAACATGTGCTTGTACAGGAGACCTAGTTCCACTTTAGGAAGGGGAGCAGCCAGATGTCAAGGCTGTGTGTGCTAGTTCAGAGGTGCTTATAGTTTTGTCAAGGGAGATGATAAGCAGACTTGCTGTAGCACATTTACTCTTCTGATAAATTTGTAAAGGAAAAAAGCTCGGTCACTCAAGAAGTAGAAGTGAATTTAAAAATTTAAATTGGTGGATTAAATGCAGGAAGCTTAGTAAATCAGATGCAATCACTCCTAGTATTGATACAAGACCCAGGTCTCTGCTGAGGAAGCAGGTGCTTGTGTTAAGTTCGTGTCTCCTCAAGACAGCATTTAGAATGTGCCTTCCCTTCAGGGGCTCTGGGAGTGCTGCCTGGAACCAAGCCCAGTGGGACCTGGGCTGGCTGTGGCTGCTGGTCCTCCCAGGGGAGCTGCTGCTGATCTGGCTGTCAGCAAGCCTTAATAAGGCAAGGTCCATCTGGTAACACTGACAAGATGACCCTTGAGTCAATGACATCCAGATTCATTGGCAATGGGATGCTGCAGCTGCTTTTTGACAACTCCACTAACACTGGTCTTAAGAACATGAGTTTTTAAGAGACTGGTTGTGTTACAGTATGTGGTTATCTGTAAAACTTTGGATCCACAGGTAGAAATAAATTTAAAACACTGTTTTTTCATCCTGGAACAGATATATAAATATATACGTATAGTTGAGCCTCTTGGGATTTGTCCATGCTGTACCCTTGGTTCTCTTACCAAGGTAGTGTCTCACACTGAGGGGTGAAAGCAGGGAATGTGTAAACCATATTAATACACCAAATTACTGGAAAGTATTAAAAAGGTGGAAATGACCAGACCAAAAAACTTATGGTTGGATCCAACATAACTGCATTGGTACTTAATTGCTAGAATGGATTGTGCACTGCCCACAATTTCCTACAGGTGTCTCCAGACATGTCTTGGTTCTTCATGTGCCTGGCATTTACACCAAAGTTTGTATTAGCATGCAGAGAGGTGGAGGTTGTGGGATTTGAGGGTGAACGTGAGAGGGAAGGAAAAGAAAAGCATAAATTGTTGTGTTTCTTGATAAAAACCTGTGCTACTTGAGATTGTTAAAGTAAACTTAGGGATAATGGAAGCACTCTTAGGATGGATCAGGAGTAGTTTAGTTAGCATCTCCTGTGAACTCCAGTGTTTTCTGCAGCCTACATACCCCATAACAGCAAATTGTTTCAGAGTGAGAATTGCTTCAGATTTGTGCTTTCCTTTTTTACAACACAGAACAAGAAGGGATTGGACGCCCTCAGTCTCTCGTAGGACCCATAGGCAAGTGAGAGGAATGAACACTTTCACTATAGGCTATAGGGAAGCTGTTCCCAGTCCTGGCAGAACCAATACAGGCAGGAATGACTGAAAAATGAGAAAAGCAAGTAAAATAAAGCTTAGCTGAAATACTGTTGTTGTGCACTTATGTTTGAATCTCTTTAATCCACCTAGCTCTTAAGTTAGCAATTTTTAAAATTGAATTAATTTTTTCCTTTCAGTTTTCATATGATTGTTTTCCTGATAATTTTTGAAAGAATAAACCAAACTATATTTATTAGTAAAGTTGCCCAGCCTTCTCACTGCTGGAATAAATGACATGATTCTCTGCCTTTAACCTTGGAAGTATTTGTGGAGCCTGTTCCCAAGACTTCAAAAAAGAAGACTAAAGATAATAAAAAAATATGTCAACATCTTAGGCTTTCCTTCTACTTCTTCATTGCTACTTCAGTGATCAAAAGGAGAAAAGTAATTGTTAATGTTTAATCTAGCTAATACTCTCATGGCATTCCAGTTTGACTTGGCTCTGTTTACTTCGTTTGCTTTGCTCGGGGTAGATTGGTTTTTGCCATGTATCTGTAGTCACAGAAAGAAGAATTATTTATTGGTTGCGATGGATAATAATAAAGTGACATCAAAACAGGATGAGGTAGAGAATTTCATTAAGCTGGACATGTTAGAAATTAAATGATGACTTGAGGAAGAGACCAAGCAAGAGCAAGTCAGATCCCAGCTATAGAGCTTTGATTTTTATATTATTTCAAAAGCAGCTCTGCTTTCAAAAAGCACAAGCAGAGATCAGCAAAACCATTGTTCTGGGAGGTATCTTCTAGTCCAGATTTGAATGCTTGGAGCTTATTTTGAAATGCTGCTGCATTGTTTCTAATGGTGAGGTTATGATTGTTCTGAGCTAGGAAAATCTCTTGTGGTTATGAAGTTTTGAACTGAAGCTTTCCCAATTTAATGCTACGAGGCATGAGTCTGTGACACCAAGGTTACCTCTCACCCCTGTGAAATCCAGGAAAGAATGGTTCAGGATGCAATGCAGGCAGTCACTTATGCATGGTATAATTTTGGGTGAGACGGCTTGTGTCCTAACTCAGCAGGATTTCTGGGAGATGTTAGATGAGATTCACCGGAACTTAATTTAGCCTCATAGAAGCACAGTCCAAACTACCTTTCTGGACTGCCTGTGTATTAGGGAGTCTGGCACCTTTGAAAGGCAATCCCATCCAGCTGGAATAGGCACCTGAGCAGGTCAGGGATGAACTTCTTTCCAGAGGATTTTTGTTTTCCTGGCTGGAGGTGAAACCTGAATACCCTGGAACAGGTTGCCCAGAGTTGTTTATGCCCCATCCCTGGAAGTATTCAAGGCCAGGCTGGATGGGAACTTTGAGAAACATGGTCTAGTGGGTGGCAACCCTACCCACGACAGAGGCATTGGAAGTAGGCGATCTTTAAGGTCCCTTCTAATCAAATCCATTCTGGGATTCCGTGATTCTGTAACTGGTTTACATAGATAAGGACCAAAATGTATTTGCTTAATCTGCAGGTATCTCACCTACATGCACCTGAATAATTAGGTTTTTTGGAAGAAGGGGTTGTGCAAGTCAGTGTCTAACATTTTTGAAAATCTAGACATGGGGTAAAATTTTGACATGAGATGCTGGCTATAGCAAACTGTTGATGGCCCTGTTAATGCCATGTGGGCATGGTGTGATGGCCAGTCCAGAGAGAACTTGTACTCCTCTTGATGGCAAGGCCAGCTCTGCCTTGGTGACAAATGGCAGCATCCTAGCACAGGAAAGGGTTCCTTTTCTCTGTAGAAATGAAAGCTAGCAGAAATATATCCACTTTTTTGGGTCTTCAAGACTGCAAATGTTTAGAAATTGTGCCAGCTGTGTCCTTGCTCTATGGTCTGCTTTGGTATTCATCTGTTATCTCCTCTTCCTTCCTTTCCCAACTTTCTCTGGAAGCATAGCCAAGGCCACTAGTTCTGATCCTCTGTGGTGCTGAGTGCACAGCACCACAGCTTGCATTGAGAGGGATGGGTATTCATCACTGCTCAGGATTAGGGCCCTACCTTGAAACAGCCTCACAGCTGCAGCGTTTATTCTGTCACTTTAGCTGCAGGGCTGCAAAAGCACTTACAACGTTTTCATCAAGATGAAATGTATAGGGAGCACAGGGAGGGAGTGCCTGTGCTCTCACACTGGATTAGGCTAATAACCCTGTACACTACTGCGGTATTTAGCGTGCTTGTGGTGCTTATGGTGTTAACTAGAAGCCCAGACAGCAAAGTCCCAAGATTACATTTTGCACTTTAGCTAAGTATTTCATCAGAAATGTTAATAATCTCTCGATTAAGCAGTTTAACAGCAGATTAGATTTAACAATGGGGTTTTTGCAGGCACAATCCCATCACAACTACAGCTGGGAGACTTGTGACTGAGGGAACAATATTTCTTATTAACTCTGGCAACAAAAATATTTCGGAGCACAGCAGACCATTAATGTGTTGTTACAAAGTACTTTATTCTGAAACAACCTAAGTGAGCATGGTATTTTAAATATGCAGTCCCCAGAAGGCCGCGCAACCTCCTCTGCAAGTGAGGTGCCACCTCTCTTCATTAAGAACAATAACTTTTATATACTGACAGCGTTTTAGCTGAGGGAGTAGAAGGTGATGAGTACAGACACAGTGATCAGCAGTTCATGTAGCACCTTGCAGTTCTGCATGTTCTTAAAAAGTGGAAAAAGTCTACGTCTCGCTTGCCAGGCAGGAGTCAGAACTGGTTTTTCACTCAAAGGGATTTGTTAAGTCAGGAAAGTCTCAACTGTCACTGAGGGTCCTCAGCTTGGAGATGTACTGCTGTGGGGAGGGAAGAAAATGCTTCTGTAGGATGTGCATTGATGTGCATGTCCTGAAACACCCACAAATTTCCACTCAGCACCAGTAAAGCTGCAGTGACAGCACTGTGTGACAATGTGGACATCTGAAGAAGAGGAGGGAGAATGATATGAAGTCTACAAAAATGAGCTAGTCAAAGGATTAAATCAATTAATGTTATTCAGCCTCAAGAAGAGCAGAATTGGGAATGGGAGGAGGAAATAATCTGTTCTCTGTGCCTGTGCTGGTAAGATATATAGGAGACCTGAATTACAGCAAGAAAGTGTTAGAGAACTTCTTAAAAGCCACAGAAGGATGACGTTATCATGCTGTCAGTTATCAGTTTTTCCTGCCTGGAAGCATAGGATGGACTAAATGATTGCTCATGAGCAAGCCCAGTGGAACTGAGCAGGTGCTTTTGTCCCCACAGTGCCCTTACCAAGTAGCCTTAAAAACAGCCAGGACTTCCAGAGCACTCTGATGAAACCAAGCGAAAAAAGAAGTAGAAAGAAAAATATATGCCTTAGAAAATTCTAGAAGTCACTGATACTTAGAGTATTTAATAGGCAACAGATTTAGATGTCAGACAAATTAGACATACTATGGCTCTGTGATCCTTTTCCCAGAATGTGTCAGTAACCCATGAAGAACCACTTCAGAATAAGGAAAGAAAAAAGAAGTATTTTCAAAAAAGGAAGTGGATTTCAAGTTATTTCTTTTACAGAACAAAGGTCGCACATACATGTCAGGATTTTTCCTTTTTTCATGCGGGGCTGAAAGAAATGACCTACTTTTTAAGAGGGCAAAAGATTTTCTCCATGCTATCTGACCTCAATCCTCAGTGACCTTTTGAACTTGTAGTTATGTGTCACATTTGGTGTGCTCCTTGACATACTTTTTTTTTCATATTTAAAAAAGTGGAGGGGGGGAGTAATGCTAGCTAATGCCCTCATTATAGTGATCAAGAGACAGACAAACTTCATTAATAGATGGGCATCAGATTCATTCGCTGTCAGTATGCATGAGAGAAAAGATTTAATATTTCAAACTTTTAAGCTCTGCAACAGAATGTATCATTAAAACATGGTTCACTGATCATGGAGTGCTTGTAGCTCTGTAGGAGGATTGTGGGTGTTTTAGACTATAGAGAATTGTCTGATATTATTAGTTTAAGCAGGCCAACACTTACTGTGACTTGAACTGTTAACGCTTCCTTTTCCCTTTGTTTCCCTGTCCTGTTCTTCCTCCAGTATCGTTAGTGACAAAACACGAGTCCAGAAGCTGTAACCTGCTCCCTGTCTCTGGACATTAATCAGTTTAGGGTAATAAATGTAGAAATTTATCTGAAAATAAAGGAACAAGCAAGAGCTATTGACTTTAATTCCTTACCTAGCTGCTGCTTTTGAGCTAACACCCAGCTTGGCTGCTGCTTGTTAAACAGCAGTACAAAAAAACCCCATAAGATGATAAAAAAGAAATCTTATTATGTGGACAGGTCTTCAGCAAGTGGTTGAGTGATTTAGTTGGAGTGTTGTGCCTTGATGTGGCTAAAAGGAAAATAATGAAGCCAAGCAGGGGGTCAAGAGCAACTCGAAACAGTGATTAAAGCTGTTTATATCTCTTTGTTGGCATGGATACAATCAAATAAGCTCATTAGACATTTTGAATTGCAGAAACATAGCTCAGAAAGCAGCCTGAAATAATATCTGCTATTGCTCTTGTGCAGAGCTTGCGTCTTGGCTATGCCATCTAGTTTTAGCCTTCCGATAGGTGATACATTGTTTTAAAGGAATAAAGGAAATGAACACAGACAGGTTCAAACATTTTTAAGGAATTCAGAGTGGATATGAATCTGATGTTATATGAAACACATCAGATATTAAGATATTAGAGGAAAAATACTGAAGATTACCTTTAGGAAAAGTTAGTTGTTTTTAACTCGGGCCTTTCCAAGGTAACTTGAAGAAATGAGATCTTCCCCAAGCATGCTCATGTGTGCTGAACTACTTACACCCCGCTGGCAATCTTGCCCTTAAGGGGTGCTAAATTAAACAAAACTGAGGCCTAATGTAGTCATTGTCCAAAGGTTTGCAAAGTCTAACCCAGGACTGGTGCAATACAGTGGGAGGAGAGACTGGTGTCTGTGCTTTTTAGCCAAGCTCTGAAAGCAGAGGGCTTTTGTACTCGGGTATCTAATTGCACTGTAAATTTTGTGCTTCTCCTAATTACACTTCCTCCTCTGTCCTTTGTATGCTCCATGCGTAGGATTGGATCTAATTTGTGACTGGTTTTGGAGAACTGATGAGACTTATGCCAAGAGTCATGTAAATGAATAACTTCAGGGTTAAGCTATTGATTGCAAGGACCATAAAACTCAAAGAGGGTGTTCTCTTAATTCACAGTAAGCCTCTCTAAGCACTGGACTGCAGATTTTGCTGCTTGTTTCCTTTAATGGAAGAAGAAGGTCAACAAGAATACCAGAGACGGTTGTAAACTGTGCAGTCATGCATCATGATAAAGGATGGTTTGTGTTTGAAGAACACAAAGGGGACATAAGGATGGAATCCAGGTATGCTGGATTCTGATTCATAGGGTTATATCTATGTCTGAGGAAAAACCAAGATACTTGTTGGGTTTTCCACAGTGAAGTCTGGGACTGTCTGCAAGTTGTTCAGACTTCCAAAAGTGTCTACAGCTCTTTGGCAAGGGGGACCTGGGCTCACTGCCTTTTGACAGATACACCTGCTCTACTTCCTACCCATACCTGTGCTGCATATGGCTCTTGTGCAAGGCTGATGGATTCTAGCTTTGCATCCCCGCGTTTGGGCCATTTTCTGGTATTCAGGGAAGCCCAGTCAGCAGGTGCTGTGGTTGGGGAGGAGTTCAGCTCCCTGGACCCGATGCTCAGAGCACACTGTGCCTGAAACGGGTTATAGGCTGGTTCCTGTCTGGTGGCTACACCTACTGCATATCCAGAAGAGCCAATGGCAGAGAGATACGGAAAGCTGGAACATGCTTTCCCAGGAGTGGGGTGAGGAGCCAGGGGCGCTGTGGAGAGCCCAAAGCAGCTCCTTCTTTTGCTACTTTCTGTGGGATATGAACCCGTTTGGCAGCAGTGTGGTGGAGCTCTGTCTGGGAAACTACAGTGCAGCGCAGTGCAGTAACTCAACCTCTTGTAACATATGTGTAGTTGGAGTTGTAAAGGTGGGTCTTTGATAGGCACAAAACACATCCACTGAATAAGGAATGAAAAAGCTCAGTCTTGCTACAAGGAACATAGGTGAACAGTGAAATGTCTTGGCTGTCTCTGTAGATGGGTTTTCTGGTAGTGGCTGACTAGTTACTTAGTCCCAATGAAGTCAAAGAAACGGCACACTGGTTGGGTTGAATTTGTGATCCAGACCTAGCTTGGGGAAGACACCGTATGGTCATACTCCTAAAATGCACTGGTGATGCAGCCTCATGTCTTGCAGAGGTTTCCTGCTGGCAGGAGCAGGGACAGACAGCAGTGTAGTCCAGATACAGATGCGGGTTGGGAAGGTCTTGGGAACCAAATCTAAGCCTATGAGTGCTCCAGTTAATTCAGACTCTCTTCAGCTGACGTGGGAACTTATTTCCCCACCATAACTCAGTTTGCATTTTCCTAAACTTGGCAGTGTGGCTAATGTGGTCAAAGACTTCATATGCCAGCGCAAGTGTACATATTTAATGCCTCAGCAATCAAGTAGGGATCTGTCGATGGTGAGCAGGGCGGTAAGCTGTGTCACCAATGGCATGTGGAAGAGCGCTGAGCACAGGGTGGCTGTGTTGGACACTGCAGAAATAAAAGGGATGGGGGGGCAGGGAAGTAGGAGGATTGTGGGACACGCAGGGTAAGCAGCATATGGAAACTGCTGTACCAAGACAGCTTTACTTTGATGTGTGCTCTTTGTATAATTACCATGTTAACTAGCTGACAGGAGAATGTTGCGGCGGAGAAATGGAATGACTCAAAAAATGTCATTGGTGGCACTGGGAGAGAAACTGAACAATGGATGGGGCAGCCAGGGAGGCTGGAGGCGCTGCATGTGGCCCCGGCAGAGTGCCTGGAAAAGACCATACTGGAGAGGGACAGCCCAGTGACATGGGGTTGTCTCTGAGCAGAAGTGCCAATGGTGGGCACTCAGCCTCTGTCTTGCTCAGTGATGGCCAGGCTGGGGTGCGACCATCGGCCACAAACCACAGTCTACCCAGTCTCTATATGACCATACTTAGAAAATCCTCCATCCAAAAATCAGGGTTGTGTGAGGGATGAGGTGGGAAGAGTCACAGCAATGAAACACACTGCCCAGATCAGAGCTCCCTAGGGAGAGGGAAACCTTCTACCATGGCAAAGGGACTGTCACCCACCCTACGGTGGCATCAACCACAAAGTCACATAGCACTGCTGCAGCTGCAGACTGGTCCCATGGTCCCTCAGGGATGATGCATCCTGCTCTTCATCATCATCACAAGTTTTGCAGGCACAGGTCAGCGGGAAGAACACAGTCAACATTCTTACAGAAAGTTTTCAGCCAGCTTTGCTGCCTCCAGGAGCAAAGAGGTGCCCTGGAACATTCCCTGCCATGGGATTGAGGACAGGGTTGCCTTGCCAGTGCCACTGCATTGCACAAGTCTCACCTCTGCAGTTACCACTCTTTACCTTGGTGCACCCACATCAGGACATTTCCTACCTACTTTGTTCTCCCCTGCAGCTGGGAATAAGTATCCCCTGCTTTTCTGACTAATAGTTTGTGCCCATAGTTATTACTAGAAGTATATCTGATTCTTGCCAGAAATGAAAGCAATTACAAGCTTCAGGCTGGCACCTTTCTGTCTACCTCCTGCAAGTATTTAAATCAGGATTTTGTTACCCAACGCTTTTGGTAATTAGTTGTTCAGTAGTATTTTTCCACTGCCCACACATAGCTGTAAATTGTGAAGACCAGATCTCCAAGGCCCTCTTCCTCCCCCCTACTTCTTTTTTAACATTCTGTGAGAACAAGTTTTATATGACTTTTTAATAAAATAGAGTAGTAGAATCATTTAGGTTGGAAAAGACCTTTAAGATCATTGAGACCAACCATTAACCCAGCACTGTCAAATACACCACTAAACCATGTCCCTAAGCAACACATCTGACAGCCTCTCGCTGAAAATGCTTTTTGGCCAGGGATTAATGGATAAAAAAATCAGTGGCAGAGATTTTTATATACATATTTTTAACATAGGTTTCTAGCTGTCTGCTTTACTCTCTAATCTGAAGCAGTCCATGTTTCTCCTCCCAGGCCAGCACTAACCCAATGAAAGGATCAATAGCAGCCTGATTGATGTCTGTGCTGGTGCCTCCCCCAAATAAGGAACCATTTCTGGAGGATCTCCTTTGATTCTGCTACACCACTCTCTGACCTTGAGGAAAAGAATCCCTTTGTATTTTTACAAAGCATTGGCTTTGACCACATAATCATGGACTGACTTTTGATCTTGCTTTTGGGTGACACAGAACCTCTTCTCACATGGTGATTATTTGCTGTTGAACACTTCATAGAGGCCAATTAAGCTGTGCTTTGTTTTGCTGTGCAAGGCCCACAATAGATATTAGGTCTCCCTGCCACCAATTATGATCTTTCATAAACCTGTGCTGCAGAATTTGCTTTCTAGGACATATATATGAAGCGTGAAGGAGATCTAAATGTTGTACAACCTCCCTGGCCCCTAGACTGGAGACCTGGTTCCTCTGTCTCGTGTTTAGCTACAGCAAAGATGAACCTTGTGTGATAAACATGCAAAGTGCAATCTTGCTCCTACCTGGTCATCCAAAGTTCCAGACACAGCAGCCATAGAAAAGTGGAGCACTGAACACAACCTTGCCAGAAGCCTTAGGCTCATCCCACGTACCTGAACATGACATGACTGATGACAGCTCCACTTCCTAATCACCATACTTTTTAGCTTGCTGATTCTTACATTGGAATACAGAGATTTTACAAGTGTTAGACTTTATATCGCTCATCCCCCACCTCAGAGGGAAATGCATTAAAAAAATCATCCTACAGATCTCCAAGAAGATGTGAATAACATAGCTTGGCAGCAAAGTACTTCACAAAATGAAAGCTTTGAGAAATCTTGCCAACTCCTGAGTTATTTCTGACTTGGTTTCCATCATAGTGTGGAAAAGGTTTTGGCAAGGCAGCTCCCAACAGGAGCTGAATTCAGCAGACAGAGGCTGCCAGGCAGTGACAGAGGGTCACTCAGCACCCTTGGAGCAGAACGCAAGTCTGGTAGGTGGAGCCAGCCCAGCACCAACCATGGAGAGAGGAATGGGCTGTAGATGTAGTGCAAGAAAGGGCAGGTGAAACAGAATAACAGGATGAAGTGAACTACATTTCCAGTCTCCCCAGGTGCCTGCTAGTCTCTTCCATGTTTTTACACAACTGGTCTTGGTCTTGCTTTCCAGGAAGCCACCAACAGCCTGCATAAAGGTGTATAAAAATTTTTTAAGGACTCATAAGAAGGAAAGGAGCAGAGAAGGAGCTGGAAATTCTTAGAGTACTAGTGGAGCTGTCATAGATAGTGTATTTATTCAAACAGTTTTATGTTTCCTTAAGAAAACCTGTTTTTCCTCTGAATGGCCACAAAAGGAACTATTAACGGTCCAAGGAAGTCCAAGGAAGCCGTGTAACTTCCAAATGCTTTCCTAATGATCCCTCATGGGCAGTGTGCACTCTCCAGACTCCAGTTAACCTCACCAGGATAGGAAATGCAATAAAATTATAATTTTAAGTTCTGTAGTTCATTAAGATGGTTTAATTTCAGAGTTTCAGGGTGCAATTGAGACTACAAAATGAAACACTTCAAAGCACAGAAGCTGGAAAAGCTGCTGGGGAAACAAACACACTATTTATATCATCTAATAGTGATACTTTTCCACACTGAACCAATTTATTTTTCCTCCTGATGTCCTTGCTTTGAAACTCACAGGTCTTATATTTGTCTCCTAGTACAGTATGTGGGCTGCAATTGACAACCCAGGTATATTTGAAGCATTATTTAAAACAGTCCAGCTTTTTGTGAAAGGAGCCTGAAAGCAGCATCTGCAGTCTGTGTATATTGATCTTGTTTTACACTGTCTCCCATTAGTGCTGTTATGTTTGATAAATTCTGCAGTTCTCACATGCATGTGTTTGTTCATGCTTCTGAGCCTGGGAAGCTGACAGAGCTTCGCTTGAACAGCATAGTTAACTTTTCACTTCTGTTTGGATCTTCATCTGATCCTGTTCTGTGCTGCCTGAGCCTGACACTGGATTCTGCCACGACTCAGGATTCTGCTGGCATCCTATGATGCTTGTCTTTCTTGTTACTGCTCAAAGCACATTGGCTGGCTGGAGAACTCATCCAGAGAGTGAGCTTGGAGCAGCTGCTAAAAGCACCCAGGAGAACTCCATCCCACATCTGCAAAATGCTGTGCTGACACTTGTGTGGCCAGGGAACAGCAATGGACTTGTCCTATTGTCCCAACCTGATAGTACTGGTCCATGGGGAATGAGGAGACACGGTGCTGGCAATCCTGGGACATGATCTGCTGTGAAGCAAATTTTTCTTTTCAGCAGTACAAGGGACCTATGTGAACACAGACTGACCAGTCTTGAGTTTCAGCTATCAGCTGACTGCAGTGAACTGCTTGCAAAAGATACAGTGGCCAAGAATTACTCATGGAAATAATTCCACAATCATCTTTGAATAAGCAATAACTATAGGAAAACAGTAAGCTGTTCAAACAACTCAGAAAAAGGGCCTTATGACATACTATCAACTCAGCTTCTGCCCAGGGCTTCATTTCATGCCTTAATTACTGCAGCCTCTGTGGCCTTGACAACTCCAAACAGACATAAAGAATGGGAAAGACTCATGGTGCTGTTTTCTGAAGTGCTCTTTTCTCTCTCTGTGCCTGTGTGCACCACTGATGCACCTGAGTTTGAAGTCACCATCTTGCACATCGGAGCCAGACTAACTGCAGGGGCATTTCCCCAGGATGGGAGCTGAGTAGAGAGTCTTGTGCTGTGCTCTGCATCACTGCAGTTTTTTGCACAAGCACTATGTGAACTTGCCAACACCAAGACACTTTAGCTGCCTTCAGAAATAGTAGACAATTCTCTGGATGTTAGTGCAGACGCTAGCTGCAGATGGAGCAAAACAAACTTCATGCCTGTACCTGTGACACTCTTTGTTGCTTTGCCCTACACTGTATTTCAGCCCCCATTTCACATCCTGAAATGTTGCACCGTCATTATCATGGTTTCTCCTTGTATCCTTCTCATGCCCACCCTGAGGAGCTCTCAGAGATCACCTGGCAAAACCACAAAGTATCTCCCCCTCACCTGCTTCAAATCCTCCCTCCACACCAACACTGAGGGGTAAATCTGGTAGGCTGTTGAGAATACCTTCCTCCTAGAGCTAAGAAAATCTACCTGACCCAGCTGTCACATTTCATCACATTCCCCTTAACATCCCACCACAGAGTTGCCCCCTGTGTGGGGAGAGGGTTGTGTTACCCCAATAGCTCTGCTGGTTTCTTGGGAAACCTTCTGGGGAAATACACCAATGGTCTTCAAGGATGGTGTGTTTATCTTGATCTACACCTCAGGGTGTGTTTAGGTTAAAAATTATATTAACTTGTATGGGGAAAAACCCTATTTGGGCCAGCTCTTGGGGAAAGCTAACCCGGGAGTTACCTCACACCAGGAATAAAACAGTTAGAGGTTGACTGAAAACTGAAGTATTCTTGTTAACAGTGTCTAAATCCATTTGCCAGACCTGTACACCATCAGACATTGGAGTATCCTGAGATTTAGCTTCGAGTGCCCCCTTTCCCCTCTTAAATGTCATATAATCTATACAAGACAAGAGGCACTATTATGAGGGTGGTTTGACCTGCAGCATTAAAACACAGATTGTAGCTGAGGAATTTCTGTATGAAGCCTATAACCTCTGGCTGAACTGGAGTGTGCCTTTCAGAAAGAATCCAGGCTTTTGCTTTAAGACCCCCCAGCCCACACAGTCCACATCCGCTGTAGGTATGCTGTTGAAATACTCAGCTGTACACTTTCTGTGTTTGTGTGTTTAAAAACAAAAGCTACTAAATACGATTTTGGCCAGATTCCAGTGGGGGGCTTCAGTATACAAAATGCCAGCTACATTCTTAAGACCTGCACGTGCTGATGCTTTCAGAGAAGTAATCCGTTGCTTCCTAAACTTGTCAATATTTATGGGTTTTACTGGTAGAGAAGGTCCACATAAATGTGTGCAACAGGCTGTTCAGACTCATGTCCAAGCCCTGGTAGATCTGTGTACCATGTACTTCCCTGCCTATGTTGTCTCTGGAGTTGCTTGAAACATGCATGATCATACAAGAACACAGAGACCCCACTTCTTTCTTCCTGCTGTCCAGTAACTTTTTAATGTCCCCACTGGAAGTGTGGGAGATCAGGTTGGAGCTCCTCTTCTGCCTCACCTGGAACAGAGGTTTGAGTTATGATCTCTTATGTATGTCCTAACCACAGGATTTTCAGATGCTCCCATAACTCTTTCTGGTTAAGCATTCATGGGCCAGAAAGTATTAGGAATTCCCCTAATATTCAAGTACTTTGTACAAAGTATAACTGGTTAACTGAGTGAGATATACTGCAGTTTGCATATTGCAGAACACCGAATCACCCCAGTGAACCTAATCCTAGTCTGAATTTGAACCAAATTCCAGCTGTTGTCTTTCATCATATTTCTGATGTCCAGATTAAAGAACAATTAACTGCTTTCTTTTAACCTCATGTAAGTACCTGGTCTTCAGTTCTCTGGTTGATTTAATCTGACAAGAACAAGTCAGAGCTCTCTGCTCTCCAGACCTGATGGTTGTTCTTTGGTGCCTCAACATCAGTGTAGTTAGGTCTTGCAGTGAACTGATCTGAACACAGCAAAAGCATTGTTCCTCAGCCAGATTGGTTCTCTGCTCACTCATAACACAATGTACAAAGGGAAGAGGTGAGAGGAAGACCCAGAGGAGTGGGGAGGAGAGGGGAGTGAAGGTCTGGCCTGCCCCATTAGCTGTCAAGATTCCTCTAGGGTGATGGCAGGCATGTGTTCCTCACTAGACCTTTTTATTTCTTTCTTCTCTCTCATCTGTCTTCTATTGTTACCACAGACCTCTGGAAGATGTTTCTGAAAAGGTTGTATCTGTGGGTATGGTGGTTTGGGGATGGGTAGAAAGAGAGTTCTGCTACAAAATTCAAATTTGTTGAAACCTTAGATTTTCTAGAATTGTTCCCATCTTCCCGAAATCTTTCCAGTGGGAACATCAATAATCTCTGTGGAAGAGAGAAGAATATCCTGCTTGCCTGTAGCTAAGATGGCCTGTGTCATATGATTCACATCCATGAAAGAGAAGAATAGCTCCTTCAGTTTTTACAGGAGAGAGGAGTATTTGTTGCTATTGTAGTTAAGCTGCTCTGCTACTCTGAAGAGCTCTAGGTAAACTTTAATGAACCTGTGACAAAAGTTCTTCATCCCTGCAATCCATATCCATGCTGCAAATCTGTAGAGACAGGAGGAAGTGGTTAAAAGTTGAGGGGATTGATCTCATATCTTGCTCCATACAAAATGCATTCTTACACAGTCGCCCCCAGTTGAGAGCCCTCCAGCTATGGCTTGTCTGACAGCCAGGTGAGCTAATGCAATGTGCCATCTGCTAGAAACTAACCCAGCAGAAAGATGGAATACTTTTCTGCTGGGTTTGTAAGCTAAACTGGTCCTGCTGTGACCTGATCAGTGCTCCAGGGGGTAGAGTTGGGAGGAGGAGTTGTGGTGGGAGGGGGTTTTGAGGAACTGACTCTGGGGTTAGCCAGACATGGAGGCTGTGTATCTGACGAAGTCCGTGAAGGGGCCTTGATTCTTGGTTTTTGCAAAGGGATGGCATGTTTTAGGAAACTTACTGGCTACAAGAAAGAAACATAGTCCCTCACTGTTTTGTCCCAATTTATTACTGAATCTCTGTTGGAACTGACAGACACACAAGTGTACTCAGGTCACAGAGAGGAAATTCTCAAGCAACGTAAACAGATGGAGCTCATGAAGGTGCTTTGTAAATCCAGGTCATGTAAGAAGTTGAGGCAGTGGAGCCCAGCAACTTCAGCAGGAATTAGTTTTCTTTTGGAATATTCTGGGAACGGATAATTCTGATTTATGGCCAGCTGGCTACATGTCTTTTAGAATAAAAATTTTAGGTGTCTGCACATCATTCTGATTCCAACATTAAGCAATTAATTCCTTGATACTTTTTTAATTCCACCCAGTGAGATGGACTTTTCTGTTAATAACTCCCCACTCACAAATCAATTCCTCTTCTTGATAAAATCAGCAAACCAGCTACATCCAATGCCAATAATATTTGCACTTTATTAGGTCACCCAAAGCAGTGAATAATAAAGTTAGGGAGATGGGTTTAGCAGGGACCACATGCCGAGTTTCACTCCAGAGTAAGTCTCTGCAGTGGAGCTATAAATCCCTGGGCACAGCATAGAAGTGCTAATGGGCCCTCAGATTCAGTGCCAGTACCAGGCAATAATATCCGTAATGGCAACTAACAAAGATACAACCAACTGAGCTCTTCAGGGTTCAGCAACTGCTCCCAGGGTTGGAGCAGAGCTCATTTATTTTCTTCTCTTCATTCCACTAGAGCAGCTCCAAGCCATGACAGCACATGGGGATAATTGAAGCAAAAGTGCTCAACCCTGACTGCCCAATCTTCTCATAAAACAATCCCAGGATTGTTCTGGAGACCGTTGGCACAACAAACCTTGCACTGCAAATTTTGCTCCATAATTAGCAAGCAGTTGCTGTCATGCCTGTCAGATGGGTTTATGTGATGATGTGAATAGAACAACAATTGACTGTCTTTCCTTGCAACCAAGGAGAAGAAACCGCTTTGAGTAAAGCTGACAATTATGTAAAAGGAACTAAATGAATTTGGCTTACGGTTCACACTTACCCCTCACAGATGGAAGGCAGGACCTCTGAGGCCCATTTCTGAGTCCTTGCCCCTTTGTACCTGACTAGTCACTGGCTAAGTGCCTAATGAGACTCAGAGGAAACAAAACCAGTACTGAGGGCTTTTTATTGTCTTTCTTTTCTTTATAGAGCAGGGAATTACCATGTGGTTTGCATCCAAGTTCAAAATCTGATCTTATCACCCAAAGCTGATGACAGACACAACTGTGCTTTCACAAAAACAGAAAGTCTAGTGATACTATGAGTTGGACAACAAAAATAGGTAGGAAACTGAAGAGGAACTGCATTTATACATATGCCTTCACAAGCTGTTTATACACAAGGCAGTTGTGTTAGGCTTTTCCCACCCACCCACTGACTGTAGTGGTGAAAACAGTAATGCAGAGGAGAGTCCAGGTATCTGCCTACATTTTACCATTAGTAATTCTTACACTCATCTACGACAGCCTCATGAAGAATATTGAAACTATGATTCTCTGTGGGCAGTAACAGCTGGAGCTTCTTCTGGAGTTGATAGAAAGGCAGGCTTAGGGAATAGGAAGTCTTAGATATTAATACATGCCAATTCTGGTCTCATTGCAGTAGGAAAGCACATAAGACCAGGGATGAATGGAGTGACTTTTTGCATTCAAAGTGAGAATTTGTTTTTTCCTCTAAAATGTGCAGGATGTTTCTCACAAAGTGGTGTCCCAGTACAATATGACATGTGGAAGTATGGTCTGTATTGGACTGCAGGCAGAAACATGTTTTACTGTGCTCATGACCCATAGAATTGCCTGAGGACCAAAAAGCTTCTGTTAGCCTACAGCAAGACAGCTCTGAGTAGCACAAACTCACAGGGACAGATAAAGCTCTGCTGCCCAGGAAACTCAGTGAATCCTGATGTGCTGGAAACTGAGTGAAGCGATTCTACTGGAAAGGCAGAGTTTGGGATGTGTAAAAGGAATGAGCTGGGGATGTGGGGTGAAGCACAGAGGTTTAAGAGCTGCCTGTTCTTTACTGCCACCCAGGTCTTCCCTTTTGAGTAGCCCTGGCTGGGCAGGATGCTTAAATGAGGCATCAAACTGCTTCACTGGTCTCCTCTCTCTGCTGCAGGAGAGTTGTACAGAAAATCCAGGCACCTGCATGTGGCGTCACAGGTCTTGATGCCCATTGGCTCTCCTTCCCCAGCACTTCTCATGGTAAATGCTTCCCTTTCTCAGGATCTTCCTGACTTTTGAGTTTCTTGATGCTCTGTCTGGTTACTGCTTTATCCTTCTCCATTGGGAAACCTTGCCTAATTTATCATTGAAAAGTCACTCAATTTGTCACCAGACAGTAAATATCTGGATGAGGATAGCACTGAACCAGACCATTGCTAATCTTATAAGTCTTGTTAATGTTTGTCTTCCTTTTGCATTCATTGGGAAGCTGGTATGGAGACAGATCTTACCTGTGTATTTAACGGACTGGTAGGATTGTAAACATATTTGACAAAATAAAGACCTCACATATCTATGGACTTGTATTCTTGCCCTCTTCTTATACACCCTCCTTCCTGTGTGTCTTTGTGGACTTATGCTCTCAAACTGACTGAAACAGAATGCAACCCTGAACACATCAAGTCTGTAAGAAAACTTTGAAATTCCTGTTCATAAAAACTGGTAAAACCCAGGCCCAATTATGTGGGGAAAATCCTCATGTGTTTAGTGCACAATTCAGTCATCTCTTTTCCAGCTGTATCTGTCTCTTTCAAAGTGACACAACTTTTTCTAACTGTAAAATTAGCTCATTAGAAGTTGCAGTTTTCAAAACTGGCTGTAGATCTTGTAACTGAAACTGTGCCAGATACTGAAGATTTTGGCTTTTTTAAACTGTAAGTATTTGAAAAGGAGAGAGAACAGAGGATTGTACGTGAGAAATATTTTCATGTAGCGCAAAAAACTAGCTGGCAGACATGGGCAACTCTTTCTGTGACTTCATAGAAGCTTTTACCAGAAACTTCCATAAAAGAAAAACCCAAGAGGACCTGGGGAAGGAGAGGGAGCTACAAATGCTATTTGTCTTTTCTGATAGTGGTAGCTAATACACATCATTCCCCTGAGGCACCAATACAGTGAAGACAAGACACATTAATTTTGCCATGGAGTAAATTCAACTGAGAGGCCTAGGGCTAACCCATCAAATTTATCTCATGATAAAATGAAAATACTTTTATTTTCCCTGTTTACTTCAACTTTGTTAACAGGCATTAGCTATCCTGAGACAAAGAAGCAGTTTTAGCACTAAAGTCAAGCCAGAGGGTCCCACTAAAATCGCTGGAGAATAGAATGTGACACGCTGTTTACTTTCTCTTCCAAATGCATTATTTATATGAATGTTGTAGCAATTATGTGATTATACAGAAGTTAATGCACAACAATAAACCAAAAGATCATCAAAGAAATGCTAATGACGGGGAATGCTTTTTGTTTAAATTGTGGATTCACATTTCTTTTTCTCTTTTCCTTGAGGGCTACAAGAAGAGAAGATTTGCAAACCTAATAGAAGAGTCTGTGAATGTCAAATCTTTGAGTACAGGAAAGGAAATGAAATCCATGTTCCCGTCTTTGTTTCTCTTACACCTCCTTTGAAATATGAACAGCTTCAGAAAATGGACTCATTTGTTTCACCTTTTTGTTTTGGCCTGAATGGTTATGCAAAGCATAACAAGAGTGACTGCAGGGCTCTGGGCCAAGGGCCAAGGGTCCAAGAACCAGGTGGGTTTCTCCTTAATCCTGCCACAGAGGGTGAAGGGCTTGAGGATGACTAGGCAGATGTTGCAGGTCAGCACCTGGTTGCACAGATGATATTGGGAACAGGGATTTGGCTTTTACAGCTAGGGGACTTCACTGAGGACTCCTAGGAAGAGATGACCAAGCAGGACTTGGCCAACAGGCTGACCAACCTGAGGAGACATTCAAACAACAAATGACAGAAAAGAGAGATCACAACTCACAAAGAAGTCATGAAGTGGCAGACCAGGATGGCAAGCAAAGGGTATGCTGGGGACTGGAGAGGGAAAACCTCAAAGCAAACAAACAAGAAGAGAGATGAGACTACCACTAACACAGGCACACAGGTAAGGAAGAGGAGTCCAGGAGAGGTGGTTGATTTGCAAGGTTCATCTCCTCCAACCTCAAGAACAGCCAATCTTGTAGACCTCAACAGCCTGGAGAAACGGACCAATGGGAACCTGGGTCAGGGCTATCCTAAACATGGATACAGGCAGGGCAATGAGTGGATTGAAAGCAGCTCTGTGGAAAAAAACTTGGGGATATTGGTGAATGAAACACTGAATAAAACCCAGGAATGTGCTCTTGCAGGCCAGAAAGCCAACCATATCCTAGGCTGCATCAAAAGAAGTGTGACCAACAGGTCATGAGAGGTGAGTCTCCCTATTTACTCTGCTCTGGTGAAGCCCTACCTAGAGTACTGCTACCCTTTTCCTGAAGGGGTGGCTAAAGGAAGAATGGAATATGATGTAGCACAGATTTACTAGATGCTTTTAGCTATGTTCTGCAGTGTAGTCGTACAAAACCTTTTTATTGGTGCTCAGTAGAACATAATTTTCAGAAGTTTTAATTCCATCTGAGCTAGGACTTGCAACAGTGCATGCTGGCATTGGCAGAGTTGCATTCTTAATTCATGAATTCTTATTTGAGCTGCTGAAAATGTTTAAAAACTATGCAATATTGTCATAATAAAAGTGCTTTGGTTGGGTTTTGTTTTGTTTTGGGTGGTTGGTTTTTTTTTTTTTGTAATTCATATTGAATATATATGTTTTATTAAGGGAAAGCATGAATTATTCATTCAAAAGTTTCAA
The DNA here is from genome assembly GCA_013396755.1 of Sclerurus mexicanus. NCBI lineage: Eukaryota > Metazoa > Chordata > Aves > Passeriformes > Furnariidae > Sclerurus > Sclerurus mexicanus. Next base: position 316,894 of record VWZF01006202.1, on the reverse strand, counting down.
AACTAGAATTTTCTTCAAAAGGCTTGCCAGTCTGAAAAAAACCTTGAAGAATTAAATTATTGTCATGAAAGATAGTCTTCTTCTCAACAAGAAACAATACTCACAAAATGCTAAAGGAAGCAGCGGCACAATGGCAAATCACTTCCCAAACAGAAAAAATCCAATCATGTATCTCTAGCTCTTAAAAGCAGGCGCAGAGACCTTCACTTTTAATTGCTTGAGTTAGCCAGTAACACTGTGGCCTACTCAGTTGTCAAATGAGATTTGTAAATCTCTTTTGAGATTTTAGACAAAGTTTATTTAAAATAAAATTTTCAAGTTGGACAGACATGACTTGATGCTTCTCCTTTAATCATTCTATTGGCATATGATTTACAGTTGTGCTATACAAACTTTTGAATTCAGAAACCTGTCAAAATTAATTGGGTTTGCCTTGGTATAAATTAGTTAAAATGTCTTCCTTTTCTTCCCTCCTAGCTCTCCTTCAAATATTGCATTTGCTACTCTTTTCCCACGATAATACATTAAAGATTTACAATTCTGTCTAACTGGTAGTTCCACATTGAGAACACTAAGAAATTCTCTGCTTCAGGAGAGTTAAAGCAAAATGATAGGCAGGGAAAGGTCTGTGTCATGAAGGCTTTTTGTACTCCCAGGCTTTGCAGGAGCTTCCAAGTGCTGTGAGGAACCTCGTCTCAGTTATGCCTCAGCAAGTGCAGTCTCAACCTACTCAGCTTCCTCAAGAGTCACAAGTGGCAGTGCTAGTACAAGGCTTTCCCTGAATTCTTTTCCTTGAATTCTTTGCCTGAAAAGGTGTGAAAATGGTGATGGAAGTGTGAAATCTGAATCCACGGATTTTCCAATTGGTAGGCACAAAAGTAACAGCATGAACAAGCTGATGGAGAAAACCGCCTGTACTGGTAGAAATATTCACCATTTAAAAGAACATCAATAGGATAGTTTGTGGCCACATCTTTGCTATGTGTTTCACTTAGAATGAGAAACACTAAAGAAAGCCGTGCAGGCCTTTACTAGCATAAGCCCTGTGCAGGTGTCCTTTAGCTGAAGTACTAGGCTGTGCAGCATCCAGGAAACCCAAGTTTGCATCCCAAACTTTCTTGCTCTTGTCAGTGCCTGCTGGAAAACATGTCACACCACAGTGCTGAGCACAAGCATAGTGGGAGATAAAACTAAGAGCTTTTTGAAACTCAGTGGGAGTCTGACTGCCTTGAAATCAATGACAAGGGTTTCAGTCTGGAGATGCACTGCTGCACAGCGGGAGGTAGGTAAGACAGTGATGACTTTGAGAGCATGGGTAAGTTTCCAGCCCCTTCCCATGTAGTGCAGTTGTCTCTGCCAGATCAGGGATCCCTGGGATACCCCCACCTTTACATGGCCTTGATCTGTTCTTTCCTCCCAGTAGACAAAAACTATGGGCTGTAAAGCAGGTTTTGTGGTTTCTTCAGACTTTTCAAATTGAGACAGTCCAGGTTCATCGGGGAAGCCCAATTTAGAACAGGGTTCTTCAGTGGTGACTCAGAGCTGAGTTATTTCTAAACAGGGAAAAACATTATGCCCTGCAACTCATAGAAGATAAGTAACTAAAATGTTATGCATACTGGAATGTGTTGGGTCTGGCACTGAAAAGATCACAAAATTTGTAACTGAAATGGTACCAGTGAATGTTAGAGGCTGAAATTCTGCTCTTATTTTGAACTGCACAACTTCAGAGAGCTTGCTCTAGCTGTAAGACATGATTTTTTATTAAGAGTTTATTTCATTTCTGGTTTATATCCTACTTCTATTAACTCTTTGGAGCCCATTCTGCTCTTTATTGAAGTTAATTAGGATTTTCACACTGAGTTCAGGGGAAGCAGGATGTGACCTTTATCACATATCAGTTGGAGATGGAAGCCAAGTTTGTGTTCTGGATACTATTACTCTATTTGCTGTTGGAGTCTATGCCTGAGTTATATGAATACTAAAAACCTGGCAGGCATATACCCTAATAGATTAATTTTTGACTCTGATAGTTCAGTGAATATTGTTATAGTTCAAGCACTAGCCTTTTGGACTCTGTCTTCAAATTGATGACAAATTCTCCGTGTCACTCTAAGACCTGGAGACCTTAGACAACAGACTAAAATAGTTTCAATTCTGCAAACCAACACTGGACTTCCTGCAACCTGGAAACGTGCCAGAGAGGACGCAATGTTGCTACCTGGCGAGCAGGGGAAGCATGATTGCCTGTGCCTATAGCTAATGATCAGCCTGGTAGAAAGAACTCTTCTAAAGCTGTGCATCCACATATTTGCTTTACTATTCTCCTCATCAGTAAATACAGTAGCTTAGTCATCCCTTTTGCTGGACCACCAGTCTTATGGACAATTTGAGTTCAGAAGCTGCTGCTTTGTTGAACAAACACAGGTAAGGAGGGTTAAAGGGAACCAAGGAAACTCTAAAATCTATGAAATTAAATTAATTTTGCTGTTTTGGTAACACAGGAAATATGCAGATGTAGGCAAATTAATAAACATGTCTACACTAATTTCTTTTTTCTTGTATCCCTCACTGAGCTTGAACACTCTTTTACTGAGCACAAAGGAATCCCTGTTTTCACTTCCTCTGTTCCAGATCAAAGATCCTCCTTCAGGATTTCTTCCTCAGGTTATTTCTTCTTCACTGAATTACAGTGCCTATAGTGTAAGATATCTCAGACTATGGTACAATGATGCCAAAAAGTCAATGGGAACAAACGTAAACAACATAATGAGCAGAGGGAATATTGCTTTATCCTCCCCACCGTTACTCCCATTTCCTCCCTGCCTCCTCTGTGCTGGTTCTCCAGTTGTGTCAGCACTCATCAGCTGTGCCAGACACCTTGGCTCAAACCCCAAACCAACCTGAAGGGACTTGAACCCACTTTCTGTGAAAATGCTCAGAAACTTTTCCTGGGTAGTTCTTTCTTATGGACACCTGATTTAGATTTAATAGACAAGATAATATTTGACTCTAGAGAATGGCATTTAAGGTACTTGGATGTCAAGGGAGGGAAACAGGGCCAGGTTAGCTCCTTTGCTGTACACGAAGGGCAAAATTTGAGAAGCTGAAGACTGGGATGCTTAGGAATGCATGCCCAGACTTTTGCATGCAAAACACTTTGCTCTTTGATACTTGTGATGTGCAGAGTGAGAGCTTTGAGAGTCTAAATTTTGGACTTTGCCATCCAAAGTAGTACTTAGGCAACAGCTAGGTATTTAGCTTACTTTGTGGATAGAGTCCATCAGGAACTAAACTTGGATTTGAGGAGTTTGGTGTTGAGGTTACAGGGAGCACTGCATTCTATATTTGAACTGAAATACTTTCTAACTTTGCCACCAAACATAAACCCCCAAATCTATGTTAGGCTTAAAACACTTCATATGTAATGTGAAGCCACAGAGATTTATTTTTTCTTTTGGAGTGTTTGAGGCAAATCATCTCAGTCTTTTGGATTTAAAATGCAGAGAAAAACAGGCACATTTCTGACTTCTAAAAATACACCACAAGAGAGGAAAGTCAGTAGGTTCAGGCCAAGCTCAATGACCCTGTTCAAAGGACAAGGAGAGTCTAAAAGCCTGTCTAGCCTGTAGCATTACACTGGATAATATGACAACAGTGTGTATTAGGTGCCTTAAAACAAAACCTCTTCTTCTAGGCCCTGCTTTGCAGTCAGAGAATGTTTCTGACCAGGAGTAGCTCCACTTTGCAGGGAACGTATTTGTTTTCAGTTAATGGGCACACCACTATTTTTCTTTTGGCAGGTCTCCCACTCTTGCCTCACTGCATTGCTTCATACCTGTCAGCTTCTCTTTGTACCTGGGTGCCCTCCGCTGCTCCTTGGTCATCTTGACCAGATGTCATCTCTGTTTAAATGGTGGCAGGTAGCCAGGGAATGCAAACCCAGAAAAAGTAGTGAATTCACAGACAACACAATAGCCCTACATGGGCATCTTTGTACAGTCTAGAGTTCATTGCCCTCTTCCAAAACCAGCATATTCAGGAAAGTCACCAAAATCCTAGTACACACGTCAGGGCAATCACTGGAAAGGGCACTGCTAACTGTGAGTCAAGGAAGAACATGGTGAGGAAGTACTTGAAATCCAGGGACTGCCATGCAAACCCCAGGTGGTCTCCAAAGAGCAGCAGTAATAAATACACTCTGCGCTGCCATCCAACTGCAGAGGGTGGTGTGCACTGACATACTTGCTTACTTTGGAAAAAGCAGAGACCTTTTCTTTTTCTGCTTGGCTAATCTTTAAAATGTTAATTTCCCCATGATATCAAATCCCGTAATTATTGGTCACCCGGATAATCTTGATAATTTTCTTTCCAGAGTTATTTCCCATTCTTTCTCTCTCTCACCCCATTATGATTCCCTTCAAGAAATGGGCACCAGGGAAGCCAGAAAGTTCAGTGTGTTTCATGTCAAGCATGTTTATTGTAGCAGAACAATTACCACAGAATCCCGTTAGGTTTATAGCATGTTTTATGCTCTTTCAAAGGTACCAGATGAAAATGTAATGCAATAATAGCACTCCTATTTGACATACATCATGAAGGGCAAAACTGCTCACCAGGGACCCAGCTCACACCACCCAACTCAGCAGCAATACTGCTCGTCTTCTCACCTGGTCATTGCCTTTGTCTGAACCACCTTCATGTGCCAAAGATTGCTCTGGGCTGGCATCACCAAGAGCAAGAGGACACCTGGGAAGTGTGGTGAGGGCAATTAACTGCTGGCTGAATGCTGCCACCTAACAACAAAATTTTCTGCTGCCTTGTCAAGGATTGTACAAGGTGGGAAGTGTTTTTAAAGTTTTCTCCTGTCCTGAAGCAAACCTCAGAAGAAAAGGAAGACTAGAACACAAAAAGGGAGGAGGAAATCTGTAATTTTATCAATGGCTGGGTTAATTTTCTGTGACTCCTTAATCTATTTTCAAAACAGTTGATATAATCTACCTCTCTGTAGCTACTGCAGGAAGACTGGCACATCCAGAGGGCTCAGGATCTTGTCCCCATTAAAGACTTTTCCTGGGATGGGAAGCCACACTAAGAAAAACCATTCCAGGTCAAGGTCTGCTCACTTTCATCCTCTGATTCCTCAGTTTACCAAGAAATCAAAACCTCCAGGTTGCTGCTGCCAATATCTATGCATCTGCATGGCCACAAACATGGAGGCAGCACTGTGCTCATATTAATCATTATTCTTATCGCAGTCATGATGTTCATACTGATCAGATCAGAGCATGGCATAAAAGCTGAGTCCCAAACACTTTCCTTGGTGACAAAGCCCATTTCAGAGTGGCTCTGGCTGTCCTTTCCCACTGACCATCACTGAAACAGAACTAGTGTGAATTGAGATAATAGTATGATATTTGTCTATTAAAATATATAGTTTTAATCTTCTCTTTCCTTTTAGAATATTGAGGCACTTTTTCTATCTCTTTTCTAGGCTCCCAAGGTGGAAAGGGCAGGCCTAGGATTCACATGATCTTTGAGTAAAAGACAACAAACATTAGCAACCAAGGGTTGAAAAATGAGAATCTCTCTCCTGTACCATGGGTGGCAAAACCCTGGGGCAGAGTGGTAAAATCCCAACACTGGGCAGTTTTATAAAGTGATTTAATCCAAGTCAGTCATGAAAGCTCTATTTTTATTTCATCTGGACACTGCACAAGTGGTCAGATTACCTCTTGAAATCCCTTAATCAGCATAAACTGAACATGCAACAGTGCATAGAAGTAAGTGGAGGTCTCAGATGCATGTCTTGTGTATAGGTGAAGTAAACCACCAGCTGAGAAGATGAGTATCAGAGGATGATAACAAACCCCAAATGTACTTGCCTACAAAGTGAGATGAATGCATGTATATACATATACAGGGAGGCAGTTTGGATTATTTTTCTAATTTTTGGCCAGTTAAGAACATCATCTTCATTTTTAGCTGTTTGATCAGATTTAGCTCCCCATCTACTCAGGAGGTATGTAGCTAGGTAGATAGTTAGCTGTAACTGTGTGATAAATCCAGTGCTAGTCTTTACAGCTGGGAAAGGTTTAATCTCTATTAATTCCTTAATCTGTAAAGAAAGAAGGATTAAAAACAGTCTGGAGCAGCTTTGGTTCTGGGTAAGCAGCTGTCCTTAGAGGTAAATTTGCATAGTGGGCTTCCCAAGGCACTGAAGGTGATTCAGAAATGGAACAGCCAGAGGAAGGATGGCAAAAGGTGGCAGGCTCTGGACTTGGCCAAAGTCTGTGACTATTTTGACTCCTTGCTCTGGTGAGCTCAAGTTAGTAGTTTAATGACCATCCACAAATGTTTGCACAAAAGGCTGGGTTGCCTGCTTGCGCAAACATTTTGGAATAGTTAATCTTCAGTCAGTAAATCATGGTTTGGAAGTAGAAATGAAATTGTGACTAGGAAGGAAGCAGAGACACAGAGCTCTCCACAGCTGCGCCAGAAGATGAGCTGAAACATGCATGTTCTCCTGTGGCCACGGTGGATATGGGCAGATCATCATCTACCTCCTGGCCTGTGACACAGATCCTCCTGATCTTGTTCAGGCATGGTAACACTTTCTTATAAGGGTGGAACTGTTGCAACCATAATTATAGATAGCAAAACGCATTAGGAAAGATAAAGTCTCCAGGTGAGTGACTCATGAGCAGGGAAAAGGACACAGCTTGTCAAAGGCATTCACAAACAGTGGCTAACTCTGTTCTTTCCTCTGGTTCAGTGAGGCTGAGATTTGCAGCTCCTGAGCTGCACTTGGACTCAGAAGCGATTCAACTGGAGAAGCTTAGCTCAAGGGATAATGTCAGAAAATTGTAACCTGGGAAAAGATCAACACTATCAGGCATTGTGGTGTTGGTCTTTGTTTGTCCCTCCTCATGGATTTGTTTACACTGGAATGGAAAGGTAAAATAATACTCAGTTTTGTAAACAGATCATCAGTAAAATACCCTTTGTTAATATTAATAAATAGCTTGCTTAAGAAAAATCCCCAAGTCCCTGAGGTAGGTATTAGCCTTTGGTTTCCAGTTACTCAACCTCTTTACAAGTCTTAGAGATCTCATAAACTTTGAATGTTGTAGTAAAAATATTTATAGGGTAAGTCAAAGAAAAACATAAAATTGCATTCAAGTTTTGACAGGAGTAAAACTACTTATCCTGCTTATTTTTTATTATAGAAAACTGGATGCTGTGACCTCACTAAAAAATGATAGCTATTTAAGCAGAAAGGTTGGAAAGGATTTTGTGCATGTTAATATTTCCTTTCTGAAGTATTAATATTTACCTTGGGAAACTCTAAAGTGCTTAATTGAAAAAGACAGACAAGAAGTGCTCATGGTGTCACAGGCTGTTTATGGAGTCACAACAAAACTCTGCATGTTTCCAGATGATACTTCAGTAAGAAGCTACACAGACCTGCATTTTTGCTGGTCTAAGATTTGGGCTCGGTAAAGGTTAAATACACCATGAACATCTGAGTTCCGCCTCAAGTGTTTCAGCTCAGCAGTCAGATCCTAGAACAAACTTTTTCGACTTTGTCCAGTCCTGTAGATGTCTAAAGCCTCCACAGCATCTCTATCTCCACTGGCACCTCACCCTAATCCAGGTATCACTCGGCTGCAGAGAGCTGCAGCTCCTTGGCCATTGTCTTATCTTGCTTGTGGTGTGTAAGCCAGCTGGCAGGCTCAGAGCATACCTGGTGCTTCAGACTTTGCATGGAAAATAGCACAGGGCATGATTTCTAGGAGGTGAGAGACCTGCTTTTAAATTCTCACCTGGCTTCAGATTCTCTCAGATCCCAGGAAGTGCTTGAGACAATCTGAGATGTGTTTTCCAGCATCTTTTTGTTGACTTTGCTCTGTGTTGTGGTGTAGTGGTTTAACCCCAGCTGGCATCTAAGCCCTGCACAGCCACTTGTTCACTTTGCTTTACTCCATAGGTAAAGCAAAAGCCACATGTGTAAGCAAAGCAAAATAAGGACTTTAGTCACCACTTCCCATGGTTAGGCAGGTGTTCAGCCATCTCCAAGAGCATGGGGATCCATCATTTGCAATGATAACTTGGGAAGACAAACGCCATCCTTCCAAATGTCCCTTCCTTTCCTTCTTCTTCCCCCTGCTCTATTTGCTGAGGAAGATGTCATATGGCATGGAATATTCCTTTGGTCAGTTGGCATCAGCTGTCCCAGCTGTGTCCCTTCCTATTTCTTTGTGCACCCTCAGATTCCTTGCTGGTGGGTTGGAGTGAGGAGCAGAAGAGACTTTGACACTGTGTAAGTGCTGCTCAGCAATAACAAAAGCATTGCTGTGTCATCGACAGTGTTTTCAGTACAAATCCAAACCACAGCCCCATACCAGCTACTCTGAAGAAAGGAGGCAAAACCAGCACTTGTAGTAATAGATATTTTGTGGGGCTATGAGAAAGATACACTGATTAACCTCTAGGTTGTAACGATACTTAGAAGGTATAGAAAAGCTGCAGTCAAGTCAGTCCCAGGCTGAGATAAATAAAGGATGCTACGTTCCTGCTTTGGTAGCCAGGCTCTTTAGGAGACCTGACAGCATATATCCTAAATCACTAATTTGGCTTAAAAATTCAGGCCTAAACCCCATAAAAGAGATGCAAAGTTTCGTCTCAACTGAGAAGAGAAACAGAAAAAAGTCTGCAAATACCTTCCTTAAAATACCTGTGTTAACAGTGAGGTTTTCCACTCTCCAGGAGCCTGTGCAGTTGAGCAACTGCTTGATGGGAGCAGAGACAGCATAATCACAGCTCCTGAAATGTGTCACACAGCACACCTAGTAAAAGCCTAAGCTCTAAATTGCCAAGTGACCTGACCTGCTGTTCAGACACTAAAGTGGCTGGGTTTTTTTGTTTGTTTGGTTTGTTTGCTTGTTTGTTTTTAAGATCTAATGTGAAAATTTGATCCTCATCCCAGAGCACTTGGATTGGTTGAACCTCTGATCATCTAGCTTTCTCTTTGCCTCCTCCATGGCAGACCAACTGAGCAGCTGCTGGAAAAATCTGTTCACAAATATTCTCAACAAGAAATTCCTCTTTACAATTTTCCTGATGAAGATTGATCTTCTCCCTCAGCAGCAGGGATGTGCTCACAGTAGACAGATACCTGTTCCCCAGGTTGAGGGCTGAGGGCCAGGCATCTGCTACCATTGCAATCTCCAAGGATATCCTCTCCTATAAGAGCTGTTTCATTCCTGATGCATCCTAAGTTTTGGATGGAAAATTATGTGATGGAAAATAAAGTTTTCTTTGGGGCAAACACTAAAACTCCCTCCTCTTTAGCCTGGGCCATGCATCCCTGCAAGGGCGTCTCCCCTGCAGAGTGCCCAGCCAAGGGGTCTGCTCAGCCCCACTGGGACAGAGGGCAATGTGGCAGCTCACACTGCTGTGCTTAACACCCACAGCTCTGACAGTGTTAACACACACCTGAAGCTTTTTATTGCTATTATAAAATGGGAACTTATTTACCTTACCCTCCTACCATATATAGAGAGAAAATAGCCAAAGGTTTCAAGAGTACAAGCCAAAACCTTAAAAAAAGAGGTGCTACACTAAAAAGTCCCTAGCTATGGAGACCTCTTTTCAATTAGGAGGTGACCAATTTATGACTGTGCTTTCTCTTCCTTTGTCTTTCGGACATGAGGCATTATGACTTCTCTTAGGCATGGTTCTTATGGGTAACAATCCAGAAAGTTTCATAAGAACTCTCACTTCTTGCAGCATCATCCACAAGTTACAACAGAAAACCACTGAACCCTTGAAGATTATGTGAGAGCTATAGTTTGATGAGCCATTAAATCAGGTAACCATTATTCAGGTTATTTCAATTTAAAAAAAGTGGTTTAATGCTGTCTTTTTTACTGCTCTGCTTGCTTTGTATGATCCTGTTTTTAATCAGCTCCCTTGGTAAGAACCATGGATAAATACCAACTTTACATGTGCACACAAGTTCTGATCTTTGAACGAATGCAGTATGTTAATACATATTAATCTGTTTACTTACTTAGCCTGTATCTGGTCACAGCCAATAAATCCACAAATCCAGGCATTTCTGATCATATGGCAGGCATGTAAGCACACAGTACACAAAGCAAAACTTGGAAAGTTGTCAGCTCGGGGAAAGCTGGACCTTACTTTTTAAAATGGGATGGTGCATGTGTTGAAGATGTGCCTTCAGAGATGCACTGCTGTTTACCACATGCTGGAAGCTTGTGTGGTTTTGCAGACATGGCAGAGGAAGATGCAGCTTTTACCTCAGGATTGTGACCCTGAATTCACTGACTTGCTGGGTGCTACCCATGAGCACAACCTCAGTGGGTGCACCCAAGTCTCATGTGAGACGTGAAACCAGGTGTTACAGGGGGTTTATGTGATTTGACCCCCCTCTCTTCCCTGACAGAACCTGAGAGGGGCTGGGTAAGACTCATGCACTTTACATGTAAGCAGAATTGGTTTCTTTGAGGGATTGACATATAGATGTTGATTAGGTACAAGGATATTGTGCAACCTCGCCAAGGAGGCATGTGGCACTGCCTTACTTTGGGTGTGTTAGTGATGAGCTTGGTGTTGTAATGACTGTGTGCCTCATTTCAGGACTCATGGGTAATCCACCTCCTGGGATATTGAGCTGTATACCTAAATCATCTGACTTCTTTGGAATGAGAAAAAGAATTTTGCTGTATTTTATGACACCTTCTGAATGGGCTAAAAGGCTAAGGCAGAATACAGGTACAGAGTTAAAATTTCCCCATCTCTCCCTCATGGTTGTTTTTGATATTAAGGCTCACTGGCACACAGACCTGGGAGAGAGCCTTCTGGAGTAAAGCTATGTCTTAATTTTACTGAAAAAGTGCTACTAGTTGGGAGTTTGGGGGACATGGCTCTCCCTCCCTCCCTGAGTTCTGCTTTCTATAAGCGCCTCTGGAACTTGCTCCATGCAGTGTACCAGGGGTCCAGTAACACTTTAGTGAAGACAGATGTTAATGCTGAGTGAGCAGAAGCTAACAGACTCGCAGAGCAACCTTGGCAGCTCGCCCCATTTTTCAGATTTCAATGTACCTACAAAAACTTAGAAAAAACCCAGAAGAAAGCCCTCTCTGCATTTTGGCCTAGAGCAAACTCTGGTGTAAGTAGTTCATCAAGACACACTCTCTTTAGCTCCTTAAACTCACAGCTAGATCAAAATAAAGTATGAAGAGCATAAAATAACTCACAGACACCATTTATTAACACTGAGGCCTGCTGCAGGAAGAAAGTGACCTAGTAAATAGCCTCCCTGAGTAGTAAAATAGTTGCTGTAAGGAGTTATAAGAACTTTTGTGAGCTGTAATTCCCTAAGGAAAAAAAAAGAGAAGTTTTTACAATCTTTCATCTCTGCTTGAAAGCAGAAATAAAAAGCCTTCCCCTAAACTACTAGGTGCTTGTGAGCAGCCTGCTAATAATGTCATCTTCTGTCTCGTCTTAGAGGAAAAGGAGAGATATGGAAAGAAAACAAACTCACAAACAGCACTGGTCAGCTTTATGAGTGCTGCAACTTCAAAGACTGGAAGAGACGCTCCCCAGACTGGCTGTTTCGAGGATCAAGAGTTCAGGAGCTTTAAAGCACCTTTATTAGAGAAAATTCTGCATGAGAAACTAACAGTCCCTGATAGTACTGCAAATAGATGTCTTGCACTGGCATTCCTGCAAGTAGAAAATCTGCTCTGGCTCTGAGGCAAAGCCAACAGTATGAGCCTGCTTATCTTTTGCTTGTGTATCTTGTATTTTAACAAAGCATATTTTACACAAGGCTGCAGCATGGTGATGTGTGTGAATAGCATCCACTGGTGATGAAAGTGAGACAGAGGGGAAGTGCAGTCAAAATTTTCATAAGCAATCTTAGGTTTGGAGGTCCTTCCATCTGAGTGCTGAGTGTGAGATACACAGATATGGCTATCAGGGCACTCCAAGTCAGAGAGATGGAAAATTTGGAGGGTACCACCCTGTCCTGAGTGGATGCTCTATGTCATAGGGAAACAGATTTTGTAACCCTACTGGTCTCCTTATTAAGATACAGATTCACTGTTTTGCAGGCAAACAGGGCTGTGATAGTATAGTCCTTTTGATTTTCTTTTTAGTTTTATGTAGTGCATGCAGTAATTTTGGCAGTGTCAAAATAATGCAGATGTGTAAGTTCTGTAGACACACTTTATATCTTTATCCACACTGAGCAGGAAAACTAAGACAGAAAATTTATTCTAAACTATGTTCAATTAGATGGAGTCTTGCTTATCCTCTCTCTGTACCGACTTTTTTCCCCATGGTAATTCTGATCTATCTGCACAATGTCAAAGAAAGTTTACAGCAAATGTTCTAGCAATGAGAGATGTGATCAAAGTCAAAGGATTGAGGACAGTAAAGGGAATGGGTATCAAAAGAAAAGCTAGAATAATCTCTCCATTTGCCTCACAAACAACAGTGAAGTATGCTAAAAAGAAATGCAGCAGATTGTGTGCTAGATGCCAGCACTGCACTTGCAAATAATGAGTTAACCAGTAAATTGACTGAAATAAGTGTGCTTTTTTTTTTTTTGTTTTTTGGTTTTTTTTACTTCTGCGGACAACTGAGTCTCTAACAAGAACCACGTCTGTAATAAAAGTTATGATGTCTCTAGCAGGAACTGGTAGTGCAAATCAAACATACCATTAGCTTGTCAGGCTCAGCCAAGTGAAATAACAAGCAGCTGGGTAGTGCTGTACACTGAAATGGAAAACTGTTGCCCCTTAACAGAAGATTTCCTCAGAGAAAATTAAGCACGAGGGGCAGCGACAGACCTGGTTATTCATGAGCACGGTGTCATGCGGAGGTCAGTGAAAGGACCTTACTTAAACCATCATTCTGGTTCAGGAAATGCTGCCTGACTCCTGAAGTTAGCAGAGCAAACTATCCTCAACACCTCGATGAGTAAATCAGGGTAGTGGGGAAGTGCCTGGCACCAGGGAAAATGGAGAAGGAAGGTGCAATGTGTGATTTCCCATCTGACTGTCTACACTTGGCCACAAGACCCCAGCGCTTTCAGTTCTGAGGAGATGGACAGAAGGATGGAGTGTGCCTGAGTAAGGGGAGAAAGGGGATCTCTTCTTGTTTCTAAGGGTCCTGAAGAATAAACCTGGAAAGGATTTTCCTATGCAGGCAGGGAATTGGATGCAGACTGTGCTGGGCTAGAAGATATTTTGTACTTTGGGCTTTTGGCTAAACCCAGGCTGTTTGTGTTGTCGCATGCTCTTTTACAATCTTTTGGCTGATGGAGCCTGGGTGGCAGAGTGGAAAATTGTTTGGGAGGTTTGTGTAGCCTTGTGTGTGTTCTGCGGCCCCAGAGCCAGACATTGTTTATTGAGTCCTGCGAGGGATCCTGGTAATCGCAGCTGATTTGCAAAAGCATATCTGTTGTCCATGTGTATCAATTAGATTGCAGTAGTTGTGCACAAGTCACAGACTTGATATTGATCCCACAGCTTGCTGCCAGCAGAGCACATTTTTATGCTTGTCCTGAGGGCGGTACCACTATTAAGCCACAGTACTCCATTTCCAAACTTTTTTGCTGCCCCTGCAAAAGTGCACCCAACTTTCAAATGCAGGTATTATGTCTAGCAGCTCCCTCACTTTGAATTTCAGCCCATGAAATATACACAGATATCTACTCATCGTAGCTACCCACTTGGCCCTCTGATGTCCCCTGCTTCTCTCCTGGGTTGCAAAAGCCTCATGTCCATTTTTTGGCGCCTACAGGAGAAGGTTGGTCTGCAATTCCCAGAAGCCAGCTCTTGGAAGACGGAATGTTAAAGGAAAGAAATATTTTTCTTACGGCTCTGAGTGCTGTTGATTACCATCCTTTTCTCGATGCTGGAATATGTCCAAGTTGGAAGGAAAAATGGAGGAAACAACATTTTGACCAAAAAAGTTTCTTTTCAGAGAGCAATTCTAAACCTTTTCCATGTGCCGTGGTACAGGTAGGCACTGCTATCACCAGCAATATGTCTAACCCAAACTCATGGGAGTGTAAGAGCATCTCTCCTGAAGAGGATCTGCCAGGCCATTTCTGGGTTGGCAAAAGTCCCCCAGGTTACTGCCAGACACTAGAGCTCTCAGTCTCCTGGGGACCAATAGAGGCCTTGCAGGCTCAGCCCCAGCTGAAGCTGCCCAAGTAATCGAGAGGGCAATTTTCAAGCTCCAAAACTTTCAGAGTAAAATATGTGCTGTGAGAGACATAAGAAGACTTCACCCAGCTCTAAATAACTAGAACTGGCTAGAAAAATGTTACAAGTATGGTGCAAAAGAAAATCTCCAAATGCTTTTCTTTGTTTTAAAAATACAGTTGTGTCATTTTTTTCATTGAGTAACAAGAGAGGAAAACTCCCTCTTCCCCTCATCCTTCTCTGCCTTGGGAGAAAGGGAAAAAAGGGAGGGAGAAAGAAAAGAGGGTTGCTGAGGTGATAATGACTTGAAATGTTTTTTTCTTGAAAAGTTAAAACATTTTGGAAAGAAATTTTCCACATTTCTTTTTGCTTTTGAAAAATCCTTTTTAAGAAAAGTGCTTTAAGCTCCAAGTATTGGCTAACTCTATAAACAAAATTCTTTCCCTGTTTTATTAAGGGAAGTAAACAAGGCACAAGTGATGCTGAAGCAACAATTTCCAAGATGGTTGACACACAGGAACTTTTATCTTTTCAACTATAAACTTTGATTGGTTTTCATCCCCCCTGCCTCACTTCCTCCTTTCTTCTTTCTAAAAATTATTGCCTTTCACTTTGTTTTAATGGTGTTTATGTAATGTCATAAATATTCTTGTTTAAAACTGTAATTATTCCCTATGATTAATTCTGTTCACTCTCAGAGGTTGTGCAAGTTTTCACTGGAGGGTATGTCTTTTATGTTCATGTGTAAAATGCAAGATGTCCCTTACTGAAGCCATGCCTGGGAAGGCAGGGTTAATGCTTTCCTTTTTCCTGTGGCAATGTTTGGAAGCATTTTTGTGGAGTGTTTAGTATCATTCCTCTTCGTGTTGGAATTAAGGTAATTGACAGGGCGTTGGGCCAGGGGTCCTTTAGCTGTCCAACCTCGGCTGCATGGGGTGGAAGCATGCCATGGCCAAAGTCACTTCCTTTCTCTTTCTTTTATATCCCATTAGTCTGCCTGTGTTTTTGATTTCAGAGGAATTCCTATAAATACATGGACTGTAGCTGCTAATTGTGGGTAAAGCATCAACTATGTGGAGGCGGTGGGAGTTTTCCCAAAATAAGGGCTACAGGACTCAGCCGTCTGTATTCTCTGAAACGTATTTGCAGTACGTGGAGATAATGATCAGCATTTTTTGTGACAACTGTTCTGCGTTATGTGAGGTCAAGCAGTTGAAATCAGACCTTAAATAACAGGCTGTGTCCCACCCAGCACTGTGGAAGCGACTGACAGTGCACAAAGGCCAGATGCAAGCACATGGTGCCCAGCACGTTTACCTTTGGTGTTGTGCCTCACGTAACAAGTTAAAAGAAGATGGATAGTAAGACTTTCATGACCTGGAGTAAAGGAAAAATGCTTGGGAGATCTGGGTAAAAGTTTAAAGAATGTGCAGAATATAGAGTTAACATACATTGCTTGCCTGCTTCAGTGTATTTCAGGCATATTTTTATATGGTATCATTTTTTCCTAATGTTTTAGCAGCTTGAAAAGACTATTCTTCTGGAAATGTTTGGCTGTCATTCTCCTAGAGAGTTTCACAAGCAATCATGTTAATGCCCAGATGAATTGACTATGATTATTCAGCATAAAATGAAATGTTATGTACTGTTGGAGGAGCATGTAGAGTTTAATTTTTATTCATTTGCACAAGAGGCTGAAAGCGCAGGGCCCTGCTGTCAGCACTGCGGGAGCCCCGCAGCATCCCCTCAGAACAAAACCACTTGATGCCACAGGGACCTGCGATCAAGAAGCTGGTCAGTCACGTTGCTGGGGAGAGGATAACCTGGCATCAGCAGAAGAGAGCATTGGACACAGCTCTCACTAAGCCAGGTCGTGGTTTTGCCATGTTCATGCAGTTATATCTGTATCTGAAAAAGAAAAGAAGAATGAAGAAGTGACTAGGAATGCAGTTTAAATAAGACAGTCTATAAAAACAGGCAGGAAACTGCTGGGAGACCTCAGTGGAAAATCCCAGAAGAAGCAGGCGTCCCCACACATTCCCTTTCCAGGCCCCCGTCACAAAGTCGGGGATCTCATTAGGTCATGTTTACCGAAGGCGCTTGTTTTCTGTCTTCTGATTCTGCCAGTGACAGGACATGGGGAGGACAAAGCCTGTCCTAAGTGACCACCGATGGAGCCAGCCCTATTCAAGGATTAGAGCTACCATGGAAACTCAGTTTGCAGAGCTCACCACTGCAAACATAGAATGAATGGCCAGGTCAGCACCCGAGATTAAAGGGGAGGGAAGGAGGGAGTTGAGCAACTGTTTGCTGAACTCATTTCAGGAGCTTTCCTGGTAGAGTCCAATATTCCAAAAACTGGATTGAACACTTTTTAGTTAAAGCCAAAATGAGGATTCCCCTTGCTAAGAAAAGGGTTATGTCTTCTGGATGCATTCAATGAAGAACAGCAGCAGAGATGAGCTAAGTATTGATTTAACTTCAGAATAACCTTAAAAGAGGTAAAAAAGGTTTAATGATCAGCTGTATCCTGAAAATGAATCCCAGAGGGCTTATTGCTTAAGGTAATGATTTACACAATGTGTTATCAGACACTAGACTAGGAGTTCTACCTGTGATTCTGATTTTGATCATTGTGAGAAAAAACTCATATCCCATTTTTTACTGTACAGATCTATTGACTAGCTATGCTAGATGTGTTAAAGGTATGATTGAATGTTTCACCGCCTGGAAAATAAAACTTCTCTTACAACTTCAAACAATGAAGTTAGCATCAAAATATATTTTCAGAAGCAGCTCTGCTTTTCTTTGGTTTCTTTTTTCCTTTCCTTCTCATGAAAAAATTAAAAAATCTTTTTTTTTTTTTCACTCCAAGTTCCATACCTGAGGAATAGCCAGGATTTTAGAGACCTAGATTTACATCCTACTCTTTTATAGTCTTCCTTATGACCTAGAACAAATTTCTCTGTCACAGAAGTTCAGAGAAACATAGGTATACTCTCCATAGCCTGGCAATATCTACCCCAAGGGCTACCTGTGTGTTTTGAAATGCTCAGCTGGAGGCTGGGCACCTGAGAGCTCTGCTCTGAAATTCAGTGCAGATGCAAAGAGAGTAACTTAAAAGTCAGGAGTGTGATTCATTGCCTCAAAGTTTAGACCTGGAGGGAGCAGAGATGGCTAATGTGGTTTTATTAATTTCTTGCTCTCAGATGCAGCTGTGAATGACACGCTCAGTCAGGTTAGAAGGAAAAAGCTGGTAGGTGAAAGCCCAGCAGACAGCTGCAGTGCTCTGGTAGGTGTATCATCCTAGTCTGATACTGATGTCCTCAGTGCTATTACTTGGCTGTGTTTTTCAGCCAACTGGGCACCCATTTTGGAGAACTTTTGTTTAAAATTCGTCTCTTTAGTAAGGAAAATGTCAGAAAACACCTTTTGAAACTCAATATTACATCCATAGGTCCTTTTCCAGACATGAGTTTCTAATGGCTAATCAGTTGTTCTGGTTAAACTGAAAAATGGTTTTCCCAAATCCTTCCTTGTGATGGCCTAACGTGGAGAAGTTTGAAGATTTAAAACTCCACTGAATGAAAAACTGAAGTAGGGGAGAAGTTCTGGAAATGAAGCAAAATCAATGGGAAAACCTTCACAGTTTTTATCAGAAGTGAACCCTGCATTCATGGGCACAAAACTCAAGAGGAAAAAGGTTACATGAAGCTGGGCACTGGCAGTAAACACAGGAAAACATCCAGCTCTCATACAATGCCTTCTAAATTATCTGTTTATAGTGGCACACTGCAGAAATATGAACTAAACCAAGGGAAACTGCAAAATGTCCAATGTTGATGTTAGAATCATCTGTGCAAATGTAGATTTGTAGGTTCTGTGTGGGTACGCTCATCTCTGCAGAGCTGCCACAGGATTTCACTTCACATCCAGACATGCAAACCTCAACCACTCTTGTTGCTCTGATCCCCTAGAGAGAAGTGAGTTAAATATTTGTTTTCTTCTGTTCATATCCAAAGGGATCTGAGCAAAATTTCTCTCTCAGCCTGCGGTTAATATGTAAAAGTTTACTTGCGTGTGCGTATGGCTCAGTCTAGCTGGGATGCCTCAAAGCTGCCTCTACTGCTTATAGAAATGTTAATAGTTTCTTGCTACATGCAATAAAGGGGTTCATTTACATATGTTTTGTATTATCTGTAGTTTTGCTTTTCATGGTTTATTCTTCCCTCCCACAACTTACCACTCTCCCCTTCTTTACCTGCCTAACTGAAAGCTGACATTTTCTGATTAATTGTTCCAAGTCCTCTTCAAGTCACCAGTCAGGAGAGTAGCTGTGCCCCTGTTTGTTTAAAGGAAGACATTTAATACCAAATTTTGTCTTTCCTGTGTTTAAAAATATTTTTCCTCTGCCCTCAGCGAGAGATGAAAAGATGACCCTGCAGAGCAAAAGTCTCCATTAAATCAGCCATTGGAGAGGAGGCAGGCTGGGTCTTTCATTTGGGTTTATTTTGTTTTGTGCTTAAATGTATTTTGTTAACCCACATTGGAAAAAAAAAAGGCGGGGGGAGTCTCTAAAAGAAGGGCAATTGTGTCCTCCTACTGGAGTTCAGCCTACAAGCTACCCTTTCTTGGGAGCTGATTTGATTTCGCTTGGATTTTGCTTCTGCAGGCAGAGTGTTTTATCTGCCTTTTAGCCTTTGACCCAGAGGTGTGACCTTTTCACTTTTATCTCTTTTGGAGTAAGCCTGTGCCCTGTCAAAGTTCCTTGAGAGAGTAATGGTAAGTGCAGAGCAAGAAGGGTCATTTCTGACAGTAAAGAGGACAGAGCGCTGTGGTGGGTGATGGTGAGGTGCCTCCAGGCTGCTCTCCAGGACACGTACCTGTGGTCCTGCAGCTCCAGCAGCCACCTCTGACACCAAGCAGAAATGACAGCCCAAGAGCAGGCAACTGAAGGGTAATCCCCACTAAACCCACCTTTGCCTCCCACCCTAGTAATGGGACAGCAATAAATAAAGGCATAATCACTTTCATGAGAGACGCTTGCTCACATCCCTCTGTTTAAAGCAGTCAGGTTTAGCCTAGGTAAAAAACTCCTTACAGAAATAATTCTCAGATGTTACTATTAGCTTTTATGTTTTTAACTCTCCCTTCTTTCTACAGAGAAGTCTTTTCTGTGTCCTTGAATGCACTCAATTCTTACATTATAGAGATTCACAAAACCTAGGACGTGGGTTGCCTTAGAGCCTAGCAGCAATGGCAGCAGCACCCCCTCTCACATTGCCTGAAGAGGACAGGGAAAATCAGCACAAGAAGGATGTATCTGTGACACAGATCTGCCTGGGAGGTCTCCTACCAGGAACCTTCCTGATGATGCCGCAGGAAGAGAAGCTGCGTAAGTGATATGACTGAGTTTCCCCCAGACACCTGGAGCGGGTATCTGTTTCAGTCTCAACAGTGACTGCTGTGATGGGTCCTCCTCATCCTGCTGGGGCATTGAGGAAGGGCAACCGTGCAGGAGCCATGGAGGCTCACCCTGCCCCAGGGTTCTCCACAATGCATCAGGCTGTGTGGAACATGCACTGCTATGGGCTCCAAAAAACAGCGACACACTGTGGGATTCCCTCCTTCGGTTTTGGAAAAGAAAGTGTGAGAGGGAGTCAGAGAGCCGGAGAAAATGAATTAGGTGATTTTTGGGGTTTTTTTTGGTGCTGTCCCTCTGTGGTTCCACATGGTTTCAGTGGGTGTGAGTTTGGACCAGGAATTGTTTTGAAAAAAGGAGTGTGAGGGGTGTGCAGAAAATTCCTTTAGAAAAGAAGATTCTGAATCACAGGGAAACCTGTCCAGCACACATTATGAGGAATGAAGTCTGACTGGAGATCCCCAGTGCAAGGAAGTCTGGGGAGGTGATGTATTCTGTTAGGGAAAGGAAGACTTTTCAAATATTTGGTTTTTATTAAAAAAATGCCCACATAAATTTTCTGTGGAAAGGAAGGATTTTCACAGAAATTCCCCACAAACATGAGACCTGCTTTCTCTAAAAATCTTTCCAGTTTTAAATGGAAATATTTCCATTGAGTTGTCCTAGAGGTGAGGTAGCCTCTGGAGTGGGGTTGTGGAGCAGGAGTGCAACCATTATAGACATGGCTGGATATAGCTACAAAATGGGGCATTGCATATGTTCGATATCCTGCAAGAAAGACAGGATAACAAAGATTAGAGAATACTCCCCTCCCCAGTTCACTTGTGCCCCAAAGCCACTTTGTGCACAAAAAGTAGCTCAAATGGACCAGAGCCCACCAGAGTAGAACCAGTCACTCGTTATTAACACAGACCAACAAAACCAAGATGCTTTGCTATAAACAATGCTTTTGCCTTTTTTTTTTCTTATGACACAAATGCTCCTAAACACAGAGATGGCTTTTACACCCTAATGCACAAGGCTCATTTGTTCATTATGTTTCCGATGTGTGCACTTTAGTGGAGTTTACTCATCTGCAACAACTTTGTCCCCCCTCCCAGACCAGCCCACTGTGTGCCAGAGGCTGACGTTCATCCCAGATTCCAGCATGTGGAATATGAATTATGCTGGTGTTTGGTCATTGCAGATGAAGTTTCAGATTTCCAGCTCTTCTTGATTGTCCCAGTGCTCCTATTTACCTTGCTGGTTTTTACTAAAAATAAAAATGTAAAGGCAAGAAACAGAAAAGTTCACCCAGAAAGAAACCGTGAATGTCCACCTCTCAGTTGTACAGAAAACTCGCTTTGCATTTGTTTCTTAAAATAACTTTTTCAAGTTTCTTTTTTTCCCCATGAAAGATTTTTAAAAAAAGGCTTATTGAAACTTGTGGGCAGAGGATTCATTTGATTCACAGTGGTGGTTTCCTTCAGGTTAGTGGCTGAACTTAGCCTTAAGAAAACACTGCTTTTATTGTAAGGAGTTTGCCTTGCATGAAAAGTAAATAGTCTTTCAATGGTTAGGATTCATTTTGGTAACTCATCATAAATCAGTGTAAAGAACAATATCAAACAATAAAAATTGTATTTTGTCATTGTGGTGGATCCTGAAGTTTTCAAATGTCTGATGTTGATTTTATCAGCTCTTCTCTGGAATAAAAATGCTTCTCAGCCTCCCATGGAAGCTGCTCCCCAGGATTGGATCCAGCTGTACTATTCAATCTCTTCTTCTAGTTCTTGTACCTTCTGTCCTTGGAACTTTCAGCCACCACCAGATCACAGTAATTTCTGGCAAAGTTTCTAGTTTCACTTCCTCAGGGTAGGACTCGAAGCTGGGTATCTATTGCTGTTCTCTAGCTGTACATATATATCTTTAGGATGAACTGACCCCCAAAATCAAAAACTCACAATCCTTCCTGCTTCTGCACCAAGTAATTTATAAAAAGTAACTGACTCCTGAAATCAAAAATGTCCTGTGTACCAGACAGATGTGAAGAAAGGTCTGGTTTGGGTCTGGAAAAGCCTGGGTACGACCTCCAGCTCTGCCACATAACTTCTCTGCAAGAAATCGTGCTTCTTTGCACACATAAAATGGAGATACAAAAATTGTCAATCACTAAAGCGGTCTCAAGTCTTGCCTCAAAACTTGCCATGTCACTAAGCTGTGATGATTTGTTTACCCTCTGAATTTGAGCCTGTGGGATATGAGAATCTGAGCTGTTTTCAATCTTTTTTTTTTTTTTTCCTGAAACCACTTAGTTGCAAAGATCTTGGGCAACAGGCTTTTGGCAAAACAGGATTACAAAATGAAATTCCTAAAGTTGGCTCATGGGACATCTCTGCCAACCTTCAGGCTTTAAGCCTGACACATACCTGACAGTGGTGTTAGCTGGGGTTTTGGGGTTAGAGTCATTTTTACATGAAGCAAGCCAGAACACAGACACATGAAAGTGTTTGCTGGGATGTTATACTTCATTTGGGCATATACCTGCTTCCTGCTGGCTTTAGATGATGCCCACTGCCTTTTCCAATGGACTTCATTCATAGCAGTGCATCGGGGAAGGGTGAATTTCTTAAAGCACAGAGACTCCTCAGATCCATACTTGTTTCAGCTTTGTCAGAGACAAATATTCCAACATCAAATGCATTTTTGCAATCCCCATTGCAGACACTTAATTGCAGGATGATTCAGGGCACTGTAAGCAGCCAAATTTCCCTATACAGTCAAAAGAGGAGCAGTCTCTCCAAGGGCTATTGGCTGCCCAGTGCTAGACAGTATGACTGTCTCCTTACCAAATCATTTAGTCTCTCACAAGAAAATCATGATTCAGGCTGAAACATCACAGGACTTCTTAAAAACAGAAAGGATAATTTTGTTTGCTTTACTCAGGGCACTCATGTCAGGGTTTCAGGCTTCTCTCCAGCCGTAATGGCAGCACATTTACTATGCCACTGAGCTGCATATGGGCTCTTGGTTCCTGACTCTGAGCCTCCTGCAGTAAGAAAAAGTAATGTATTAAAATAGAAAGGCTCAGAAAACAGATGATGGAGAGTCCTTCTTGCTTTCCTGTTCACCTGGCAACTTGTATCTCAAAAAGGAGAGAGGTTGGTGTGCTGTCTGAGTGTTGCCTGCTGGAAACAGAACATTTTGTTCCTCTTTGGCTGTTTCCCCCTACAGTGCTGAAGTCACCCTTAAGTTTCAAAATCTTAGGATTGCCTCATCTTTTGAACCCCTGGACACCAGCATTTTTTCCAGTCCTTCTGCCCCATGTCTATTCCCTGATCTGCTCTTTCACTGCTTCTTTTGCTTCTTCAGGTTTCAGCTTTTTGAACATGAATCTCAAAATATATTGTCCATTTCTCCACCCATCAAAAAAACTATAGACCACTCTCAGAGGAAAACACAAGGCCTTGTCAAACACACTTTGTTTTACTGCACTGAACACAAGGCTCGGTAGACACTGTTGCTGACAACTTGCTGTAGGATGTTGAAGAAAAGATGGCTATGAAACCCTGTGGAATCTGGGACCCTGTTTCCAAAGTCCAGGCAGCTTCCCAAGCCTGGCCTTATGGAGAAAAAGGCAATCGGAACATTTTACACTGCAGCAGACTCTCTGAAGCAAACAGGCATGAGCCCAAGGGGAATTACATACAATTATGATTTTCATCTGTCTCTAATTCCTTTTGGTCCTTAAGACTAAACTTTGTTGTACTCATACCTTTGGGGTGCTGGTACTCTAGAGCTGCTCTCTTTTGGAGTGCTAAGCAGCAGAAGGACTCAGGATGTGTCCTGAGCCTGTACATGATGAGGTAAAAAAACATCCTGCTGCCTACTCTGTCAAGGGTTTGTTTCTCTGTGAAAATCCTTTCTCTTCATCTTTGATTTATGATTGTCTGAGAAAAATATTCTAATGAGCATTGAAAACACTGAATGGGACCCTCCCTTGGGAGGGAGGCTGCTGCCCTGATACTGCAGTCCCTGTGCCATGCTCTTCTCACACCCTGACTGCTTGATGTCAGGAAATCCTGGATGAAAGGGGGAGTCTAATCTTCAGGAGAAGAACAAAAACTGACTCATGAAGTGCTCTTAGTCTCACAGTAAAGTTAATTTATATTTTGCTTTTGTCTCACTTAGCTCCTAAGAGTATTCGAGTGACCTCTGCCTCTAAACATTGGACATTTCCATTTTCATTCCAGCATCCCCATGTCAAAGACACAATTGAGCTTTCAAGGGAAATCTGAGAAACAGAAGCAAAAGAGATAACAGAGGCTACTGAAACAGCAGTGGTGACAACCCAACCGGCTTCAGTGCATTTGAGTCCTACCTATTGAGAATTCTTCTCACCTTCACAAAAAAAGGCCAGTATCTGTTACAGCCACATGTGTTGGCTCTAGAGATGCACCCTGTTGATTAGGTGAACTTTGTGTACCTGATCTGGTGGTGTTCAAAAGCCCAGACACAGACAAGATGTTCTTATTATTCATGCCTCCCCTACTCAGGTGCTGTGTGTCGCTGCTGTAACTCAACACCCAAAGATTTAGTGCTGTAGACCCCTTGTGCACCTACCATGAGCTATAATGCTGGTTATTGTAAGCTGCTCCATGGTGGCAGTGGGGCTGCCTACAGAGACAAACTCTGTGTGCTGGCTGGGCCCACTTTATAACACAGAGTAGGGACAGAGAATATGATAAATATTTTGAAGGATGGTGAGGTTTTGAAAGGCTGAGGCTAACCGTGCTTCCTAGCTGAGGGTACAGCTGTTTTTATTGCAAAACATTGGAACAGGATAAATTCAGTTATCAGGCTGTCATAGTACTTGAACCATAATACATCAATATATTTGGGAAGAGTCTGGAGAAATGGACTGAGACTGAGATGACAGTGTTCACTGATGGGATCATCTTAGAGAAAGCAAATTTGACTGGTGAGGTGCAGAGGAATCTCACAGTCCTGAGTGACTGGGTGGCAAAGAGATAGTTGAGCTCTGCAACTCTGACAGGAGAAAGACTTGAACAGGAGGCTGGGCTGTATAAATAACTGTGTATGCAGCTAGTGCAGTGCAGACAGCAGACTGAACAAAGTGAGGCTTCCCCTGTACTTATTAGACCACACCTGGAACACTGAGTCCAGTTTCGGGCCCCAAGTACAAGAAAGACTGAAAACTGTGAGTTCAGCAGAGGGACACCAGGGTGGCAGAACCAGAGTGCTTGCCCTGCACGGAGAGGCTGGAAATTGGGTCTGTCTAGCCTGAAGAAGAGATGGCTTTGGAAGTCTTCCAGTATATCCTGGCTTTGAGCAGGTTATTGGTTTTGATGATCTTCAGAAATCCAACCTGAGCTACCCTGCTATTCTAGAATCCTTAGAAAAGTTAGTTTCAGTAAATAGTTTTATTTAAACATAAGCATCCAATATGGAAACAATCACAAGAAGTAAGTAGAACATCAGAAATTATTAGGAAGGGAGCAGAGAAAAACAGGAATTTTCAACATAAATAAAAGGTGTGCCTGGATCATGAACATCATGTGCAAACCTGTTCTCTCAGTGAACAAAAAAGATAAAACTGGAAAATGTGGGTGGAATGGAAAGAAGGGTAATTAAAAGTTTGAAAATGAGAGCAATTCACCTAGAACTATTCTTTTTGGAAATAAGGTAACAGAGGAGTTATGACATCGTAAATAAAATCTTGATTATTTTGAGAACATAAGAGAAATCTGGTGGCAGGTTCAAAACAGTCAAAGTGAACCAGATCTGTGTTGTAGATAGGATGTCTCAGGAAAACAGCTGACTTGTGACTGGGGAGAAGAAAAAGCTGGATTCTATTGACACGTTGTCAAGATTTCTATGCAAGGTTTTCAGAAAATGAAGACAATTAAGAAAAAATGATGAAAGGAAGTGAAGAAAATCCAAATAAAAATACATTACAGCAATGCTGCTATTCAAATGGATAGAGACAATGCATATATTTAGCAATTTACAGGTTTATTAAAGAATGGCTTCACCTTTACTTACTGTTAGTCATATCTCTGTTCCAGTATGGCTTCCTGGAAATTACAAGTTAAAATATTATTTCATGAAAATCAGAGCCTTTGCTACAGAACTCAGGATTAATTTATTAGTGTGTATAACATATACCTATTTATATGTATGGTGGGATGTACCTTCTAAAAGATGTTTTGCATTTACCTGGTATTGTTGTGAATGTATGGGGCAGACAGGACGGGTGGCCAAGTGGAGTGGTAGCCTGTGGCCATGCTTGCAGCCCAAGGGGCTCCAGCCCCTCCTGCAGCCCTTGGGGCAGACTCCACTGCTGCTCTCTTATCCATGGTACTCAGTGTCGTGGCTGCCTGATGGGGCTCCCATGCTATCACTGGAAAAGCCAGTGGTGTATGTGAAGGTGGCTGTGTCACACAGTTTTGCCCACACCATGAGGAAAGACATTCCCAGTCCCAGTAAATGGAAGCCTAAGTCCTCTGATTTCTTCTGTTTTCCTGCACTTGATTCACTTGCTAGACATTTTGTTTTTCTGTCCCCTTCAAATGAATTTTTAAGTCCACTGAAAATTTTGCCTTTTTTTTTTCCCCCTGAAGATTTCTGCTTTATATAATTTAAAAATTCTCCCATGTCAGTCTACTGGCAGATTTTGTCTCTGCACTTTGGAGTAAGCAGATCAGACTCAACACTGAAATTTAACTATTATCTGCTTTTCCCCCCTGAAATCAAGCTCACTTTTCCATGCAGCTCACACTGTGCACAGTTCACACAATGATTGTATTTTAATGAAAGTCTTATTAAATCTCTGATGGTAACAGACATAAGAACACTCATAAAAGAAATAAAACTGATCTAGGAAGGTTTCATGAAAACCTTTTGTTTCTGATCTAGTTGGTTGCTCTCCTATGCATAATACTCCCGGTTTCATCCAGGACTAGGGTCAAATGGGTTTATAAAGGAGAATGTTTTATTACTCACACATTCCCATTTCTACAGATTGGATTGAATTCATATCCCTTTGGTCCTATGTCCAAAATAAAAAAAAAAAAAACACAAAAAAACCCCAAAATCTCAGTTTGAATTCTGCTTCTTAACTCAGCACTGGGAAACTTTCATTAAAGAAAAAAAAATCACCATAACTAGACCTTTTGATTTTATTACACAACTTTAAAGTTTCTCTTCCAGTTTTGAATAGGTTCAGTCTCAGATTAAGCTGATCTTCTCATTATTGGTGGAAACTTTGAAGCTGTTTATCCCCTGACAGAGAGCTGAAGGTAGAGAGTCTGTAAAATTTTCCACATAGCACAGGAATATGGGGAGAAAAGAATTCAGAAAGGAGACGCGGGGCCTTTCTCATGAACTTGAAATCCTGGCAAACAGTTCCTTGAAGTTTGTAATTGAAAATCAATCTGATATATAATTAAATTCTAGTCATCACATATGCACCAACTAGTCTCTTCAGCTCTTAGCCAGGGCAGCGGGGGAACAGGGCTATCGATCCGGGAGGGCTCCTGCCCCATCAGCAGCACTCAGGGCTGCCCTGATGCGCGACTGGCAGGCAGTGCTGCACAGCTCCCAGACTGGAGGACAAACAGCCGACTCCAGCGAAGGTGTCCAGTATTCCCTAATCATTTAAGTGCATTGCACAGCGAGCCTGGACTAGTCCCACAGTCTCCGTGCTGCCATCAGTCTTTCCAATAAATGAGCTTTGAGCAGGCTCCAGAGAGAAAAGGAAAGTAGGCTGATCAATTCTCTCCAATATTAGGTTTTCATTTTAACTTCTCCCCCTCAACTGCTGCTCAGGTTAGGTGCTCTGTAATTATATTCATCAAGGTCTGTCAACATAAATTGACAGCCCTAGTTTAAGGGCATAGCTCTAGCTTGTTTACTAAGTCAGAGAGAGAGCGCTAACATTGATTATTTCTTTTAAGAAGAGGAACTAGAACGGCTTATTTTCAAGTTATTTAGTGTTTCTAAAGCCAACCTATGCAATCTATACATGACCCTTGCTGATTTCCCTTTATTCCTGACAAAGAGAAAAATTATCTTGTCTGCTGCTCTAGACACTTTTGAAATTAGCATTAATATTGACTGAGTTGTGTTCCTCTTCAGTGCTACATTATTAATTTGTCTAAGTATTTACAATGTGCTCATCACCGTCTGCATTGAACCTTGCCAAAGTGTGCATGCTCACACACTGCCAACACAGAAACCCTCACTAACTTAGGAGTAAAATAGCATCAGTAAATATCACTCCTGTACAGAATGGGAACATTATATCTAAACGGAAGACTAATCATGCCTGGTAAAACTAATGGGATTCTTCAAAAATGTCACTAGATAGCTGGGCTGGAAAGCTGACTGACATTATTTATTTGACTTTCCTAAAGAGCCATTGATAATCTCACTTAAAAAGTTCCTAAGAAGGTAGGCATGAAGCAGGGGGGAAGAAATAGCCCAAATCCAACAGCAGTAAGAGCTGGGCTGATAGCAAACCTGGTGGGGCCTGGCTGGCAGGTGGGTGTTGCAGGCACTTGCCTGTTAAGACATCTTCCAGTCCTAATTACAGGGCTGGTTTTCATGCTTATAATTTTAACTGTTCGTGCAGAAATTTTCCCTGCTGGTGCCTGCCCCAAGCTGGCTTGTTGTCTCCAAAAGAATTATCTCTTCAAAACCAATCCAGCTCCCTTAGCAAGAGAGTCATGGAAAAAATTGTATTTCTTTGCTTCTTGGAAAAACCAAGCAAACAAACTACAGTAACTTTTTGTCTGAGACTCCAGTGCCCCTGTGCTGTGTCTGGCTTGTGTGGGATGGATTGCAGCACTGCAGTGGTACCTGGCTCTCCCAGACCTCTGCATCCTCCTCCTGCCTGGCTTACCTACCTACATCGTCCCACCATCCAACATCCCAGTGGTGCTGCCCAGTGCAGGAAAGCCCCGGAAAGCAAGCATGTAATTTGATGCAACGTGGTTGCTACTGAAACAGCTATGATTCAGTGGAGAGACAAACTTGTCCTGGTGCTGAGCATGACTCTGAAAGCAGGACAGGCCATGGGGTCCAGGCAGGCAGCTGAGTGCAGGAAGAAATAAAAACCTTGTATGTGTCCCCAGGGACAATTGAAAGGATTCAGAAAAGGATAGCAATGACATACAGCAATTATTTTATTGGGGTGTTCTCCTTCTGCTGTGAGTAAAGCTGCTGCGATGTGTCCTTGGACGACAGCCAAACTGGTCTTTTGCAGGACATTGCTCTCATATGATTTGTTGTGCTAATCCTCTGCCTTAGGAAGAGAGACATGGGCTGCCCCTTTCTCCTGCAGTTTTGCTGTTGTCCCTGTAACCATTTGCCTTCCCCTGCTTTCTTTTCCTGTGTTTCACCACTCATCTCAAGGGCAACTCTGTGGTATTTTTAGAGATGGGCTAAGCCCTGCCTTTAAACAGACCTGGGATGGAAACAGGATAAGATGGGTAGGTAAGAGGGAAAATGGCAGAAAACAGAGATAGGGACAGGAGGCCCATTGGAGAGATGCTGTGACTGCAAAACAGGCAGACTGATGCTGCAATGGGGTCCTGGGAAGCAGGACTGTGGTCAGCAGATGCTTGAGGAGACAGCTGGGGAAAAGGCAGACTGAAGCAGAAAGGGTCAAGCCCTGGCTCAAGTGGCCTATAGCACATTTCCCTTGAGAAACCAAAAGAGATTGCTCAGTTTCATCATTCATCTGACATCTGCAAAGCACTGCATGCCCAGTCACTTGCCTTTGCTGTGTTAGGGCTAATGGCTTGCCACTGATGCTTTGATTTTTCAGGCAGCTGGACTCCACATACCACACACAGCTGTCACTGGGGACTGCACCAGTGTCACAAGGATGCAGTCTGACTGTTGCCTTTATTACTTTTTCTGGAAGGCCCCTGCTGAAGAAGCCACTGTTAAGTAATGTAGCGTAAAAATGTTACCTAGGGTATTAAATTAAACGTTTATGATGCATAATTACTTCTTTGCAATGTGTTTTCAGAAAATAGTTTACTATTTTTTTTTCTGAAGTGAATGAATAGTTTCTGCAAGAAAAAAAAGAAATAGGAAAGCTGGCACTATTTCCTTTTGCCATGGTAAATATGAACTTGAAAGACTGCATTTGCCTATACTTTCCTACTTAGATGAAAATAATAAACATGCACAGGAAGTTTTGATTTGGATTGAACAACACAGTCTTCTGCTGGGGGATAGTCCTATTTTCCAGCTGATAAACTGAGACACAGAGACTAGTGAAAGACTACCTCCTGAATTTGGAGCACCTACCTGAGATGCCAGGACCTTGATTTTTTAGCATTTGGCATTGGAGTGTATTCTGTATGTACAAAGCACAGTCTGCATTGACTTTGTTCATGACTGAGAGCTTGGGAACTTCAGCAAATCAGACCCTGAATTGCATCAGACAGCCAGGAAGACGGACAAGCCCAATTTGTTCCTTCACATGTGTGATTGCTCTGAGAGCCTTGAGTTTCCTCTGATAACTCTCCCAGCAAGTGGGTACTGGTCCTTAAAAAAATTTTATTTCTATTTCTAAACAAAACCCAAGGATCCTGAGGGCTGAATGCAGTGCAGTGCATTTTGTTGCACAGTGAGGATCGCCACAGGCAGCTGAAATGCCATTCCTTTTCCTTCTCATTAAAAGAATGAATAGCACTTGGGTTTGTGTAGGCTGTCTGAAAAGAAATGTGCAGAGAAATAAGAATTTCTATTTTGGTCCTTCCCAGCAAATTCAAGTGCACGGTTGCAAATTAGAAATGAGCCCAGGGGCTACAGAAATACCAAAGAAAATGGGCTGTAAAATTGTTTTTCTTCAAAAGGAGTAGAAGACTGTATGCAAACCCTCTTGATCATCCTGCAAGGCTCACCAGAAACAGGTCTTTTCTTTATTATATTCATGAACAAGAATTTGTGTAACTTTTTTGAGTGGGTTGCAACAGCTGTTCAACATACTTGGATAGGACTCATGTAGGGGCAGCACGGCTTTTTGGCCTCCAGTATGATCATAGAATCATAGAATGGTTTGGGATGGATGGAACCTTTAAAGGTCATCTAGTCCAGTCCCTGAGCATTTAGAGTCTTTTGGATATGATTAGACTGGAAACTCCCCACCGGGAAGAGCCACGTCTTTGTGCTGTGCTTACTGTGCACCATTTCAGTACAAGGTCCACTCTTACATGTTGGTAGGCATGTCCATAGCCTTGTGGCTTGCTGTGGTTCCCCCATTGTGCCGTGCAGGAAAACACTGCACCAGCAGCTCCTTAGTGTGCACTTCACTGGCATCAGCCTCTGGCCAGGTATCTTTTCCCCTCTTTTGATCCTTTTTTCACTGCTTGCTGTTTCTTTTTTTACAGATTATCATTTTCTCATGACAGAAGCCAGACCTTTTGGAAATTTGCTATCAATTTTTGGCTCTCCTTAAAAAGCATAAGTAATAAAATCATGGAGCCTGGTGCTTTTCCTTTTCCAGTGAATGGGCATGAAATATAAAATACTGCTCTCTCAAATTCGTCTACCTGGCTCAGTCAGTTTTTGTTCTGATGAACTCTAAACCCCTGGATTTGAATAGGGATCTATATGGAAGCTGTTCCAAGTTTAAGTGTAGCTTCTTCTGCCCTCTTCATCACCCTTTCTGTTTGCTTCAACTTCAGTCATTTGTTTGCTGGTTACTTTCTCTCTCCAGTCCTGGAAAACCATTAGCACTGATTTCGGTAAGTATTTTAAACACTTCTGCTGGTCCCTGTAGGGCTGTCTCAGAATCTGCATAGATTGCTGTAAGTTGGGATGGTACTGGAAGATGCTGCATTCGCACCAAGGGAGAAATCTCTCTTCCCACATTCTTCTGTTTCACATTTCTTCTCTGGGCTTCTAAGCAGAACATTTTCCTGATGCTTTGAAATAAATAGTCAGTGGAAATAAATATGAAATCCTGGCTCCAAAGAAATCAATAGCAAAATGCCTGCTTGACTTCAAAGGGCTGACCTAGAAGGTTAATGGCACTAATTTAATACAGCACATAGGATAAAATCCACTTGTGAGACATGTACTGTACCTGAGGAGCTGAGGGTTATAACATGACATTGTTACTAGCTGGTTTAGTTGAAACAGAACCTCATTTTTCTCATGGCTTGCACAATTGTGGACTTTGTCATCCTTTTCCTATAAGTAAGCTAATCTTTTTATTGATATAGTGCACACCAAGTACCACGGTGATTTGCGATGTGGGAAGGTCTTTTGTTGCAATTTCAGCATGGCCCTGAAAGCAGCTTTAATGACAGAAATGGAAAAACCAGTTACACATGCCAAATCATTATTCTGAGAGTTCCTCCGAATGATATGAGGGAGTATAAGCCCTACAACACAAAGAGATTGTGAAAAATCTGTAGGCAGCACGTGAATCACTTTGTCATGCTTCTTTATGGCACACATGGCATCAC
Source organism: Sclerurus mexicanus (assembly GCA_013396755.1). Taxonomy (NCBI): domain Eukaryota; kingdom Metazoa; phylum Chordata; class Aves; order Passeriformes; family Furnariidae; genus Sclerurus; species Sclerurus mexicanus. Next base: position 284,735 of record VWZF01006202.1, on the reverse strand, counting down.
ACACTTTATTTAAGTCAGCACCCTGCAGATCAAATCCATTTGGAAGAAAGGTGATCGGTTCTGTGGAGCTGCTGGACATGAACGAAATAGGTGTGGGAGACACGCCTGCAGTCATCTGTGAAAAGGTCAGGGCAAAACAGGGGCATTAGGAAGACTCCACAATCTGGATGTGAGATTTTAGGTTTTGTTCTAACTGGACTTGGAAAGGTGTTTCTCTATATTCAAGTTAACCAGTTAAAAGCTCTATTGCTCTGGGTCACATTTGCACAATGGAATTAAAAACACATATTTGAGGAAAATCAACCAGCTAATTACTAAGTTTCAGGATTTTTTTTTTTTCCCAAAAGAGGGCCTAGAAATAAGATCTGGGTGGTTGAAACATTTTTGACATTCAGTCAAATGTCTTAAGTAATCTGACAAACTGGTGGGATTTGAAATTGCTTTTGTTCTTGTTAAGGCATTGTTCATTCCTGCCTGCATAGTCCTGTCTGCCCCAATTCTCTGTCCATAACAGCCCTCGTTTGTGCATGGTAGATGAGTGTAGGAGAAGCCACTGTAAACCATATGCTTTTTCTGCTGAAACATGCCTGCACCCCACCCAGACAGAAGGATGTTTCAGCCAATTTATTAGTCAAGTTAGAATAGGCAGGTGGTAAAGTCCATCTGTAGGTGCATTTCACTGGTTTTTCAGCCTGAAAGGATAAATAATTGCTGTAATGCTTTATACTGCCTTACATTAGCAGCCCAAAGAAACCAGAATCTTGGTTTGGCCATGCTGGGAACCCAGTCTCAAAGCTGCCCTGAGTTTATCGTCAGTTTGTTACTTGCCCAGACAACCAGGGTATCAGGCTGGGATTTGTAATAACTCCATCTTTGGGCAGAGGTTGTGAGATTTGCCAGCAGTTATGTCCTGTCCTTGGCAAGCAGTCACACTGAAATTGTGCATGGAGGTTTCAACATAATGTCCTTCCCTGCAAAGGGAGTTTCTCCAAAGGCTGTTTCCTGGCACGACTCCTGCTGCACCAGGCTGAGAATGGGAAGGCATCTCCCTCACTGCTGCCTTTCCTGCCAGTTATGAGGGGCCTATGTGAAGTTCTCCAAAATCAGACCCTGGAAAATTGCAGACTTTTCAAGGTAGAGTTTTGAATTCATCTTTTTCTGCCACTACAGCATCTAGAAATCTCAAAGTATTTTATCCAAATGTCACACTTGACAGTTCTCTGTACTGCATAATTTAGCTATCATCCGTACTTTTCATTCTCAAATAACCCCATTTTAAAAAACTTTCTGCAGGAAAGACAGTATCAAAATAAAATATTAATAGGTATGTATACTATGGTAATGAATACTTTGCATAATCAATTATAGCCTAACACAATTCAGTTAATTTATATGATTTAGATATAATGCTATGGATGCCACAGGCGCTATCTGATTATCATTATTACATGGTGTGGAGCAATTGTGCAAGTTACACTGCAAAATAGAGGGAAAAAATTAACTCCACTAGTAAAGCGTGTTGCTTAAATATTACTTAAACTTTATTCTTGTATTTCCTCAAATCATTATGAAATTCAAATTTCATAATTCAATTTCCTAAAAAATTGCTATGAATTTTTAATATCTTCATAGCACCATGAAAACTTTTTGAAAAACTTATTGAATCAGATCTCAGCTGTAATTCTTACAATATGATAGCAGATAATGTGGGTAAATCCAAATTAGTATTTAAGATCCTTTTCCTTTTTGAATGGAAAGGAACTGTCTACTTAAAACTGTAATCTTATTGGGTGCAGGTGCTGGGGTCCATCAGTGCTGGTCACTTTTTAAATGTCACCTCCTAAGGGCACAGGAGCAGGCAATTCCCAAATGTCAGAAGTCAAACAGGTGAGGCAGAAGTCTGGCTTGACTGAACATGAGTCCTCTCTTGGAAATAAGGCAAAAGGAAGGTGTATGCCCAGTGGAAGCAAGGCCAAGTGACATGGGAATAATACAGAGGTGCTGCTTGGCACTGTAGGGAGAAAATTCATACGGCCAAAGCCCAACTGGAGTTGAAGCTGCCAGAAATGGGGGAGACAATAAAAAGAGCTTCTTTAAATATGTTAATGGAAATAGGCAGTACAAAAATAACATCAGCCTCTTATTGAAGGAAGATGGTCACCTCACAAACAGGGACAGAGTCAAGGCAGAGGTATTTAATGCTTTCTCTGCCTCTTCAACATAAATGATGGACCAGGGAGTCTAAGTCCCCTCAGCAGAAGGACCATGACTGTGAGAATGATCAACTTCCAGTCGACCTTGAAATTGTGCAGGATCTCCTGCTCCAGCTGGATCTCTACAAATCTATGGGGCCTGATGGTAGGCATCCAAGAATTCTCAAAACACTGACTGATGTCATCACAATACCTCTCTTGATGATTTTTGAGCGGTCTTAGGAAACCAGACAGGACCCAGCTGATGGTAAGCTGGAGAACATTGTCCCGATTTTCAAGAAGGAGGACTCTGGAAACTACAGGCCTGTCAGTCTCACTTCAGTGCCTGGTAAAGTTATGGAGAAGATTATTCTGGGAAGTAATGGAAAACATCTGGAAGACAATGCTGTCACTGGTCACAGTCAGCATGACTTCATAAAAGGAAAGTCCTGCTTATCAAACCTGATTTCCTTTTATGACAAGATCACCCACCTAGTTACCAAGGGAAGCCAGTGGATGTAATCTTTTTGGATTTCAGTAAAGCTTTCGATACTGTTTCTCACAGGATCCTTCTGGGCAAAATGTCCAGCACAGCTGGATAAACACATCATGGGGCAGGTGAGCAATTGGCTCACTAGTTGGGCACAGAGGGTCATAGCGATTGGGGTAACATCAGACTGGCGACCTGTCACTGGTGGGTTCCACAGGGCTCCATCTTGGGCCCTGTGCTCTTCTTGGATGCAGGACTGGAGGGGATACTAAGCAAGTTTGAAGATGACACAAAACTGGGAGGAGCTGTTGACTCCCTCAAAGACAGGGAGGCCTGAAGAGAGAACTTCACAAATTATAGGACTGGGCAGCACCAACCATATGAAGTTTAACAAGGGAAAGTGCCAGATTCTGCACCTGGGATAGGGCAACCCATATGTAGAGGCAGATTGGGGAATGAGATGCTGGAAAACAGTGACATGGAAAGGGCCTGGGGGTCCTGGTCAATGGCAAGTTGATTATGAGTCAGCAGTGCCCTGGCAGCCAGGAGGGCCAAATGTGTCCTAGGGGGCATCAGGCACAGCATCGCCAGCCGGGTAAGAGAGGGGATTGTCCCACTCTGCTCTGCACTGGGGTGGCCTCACCTTCAATATTGTGTGCAGTTTTGGGCATCACAGTATAAGAAAGACATTCAGCCATTAGAGAGTGTCCAAAGGAGGGCAGTGAAGATGGTGAAGGGCGTTGAGGGGAAGTCCTGTGAGGAGCAGCTGAGGGCACTTGGTCTGTTCAGCCTGGAGAAGAGGAAACTGATGGGAGTTTCCTCATGAGGGGGAGAGAAGGGTCAGACATTGATCTCTTCTCTCTGGTTACCCGTGACCGGACCCAAGGCAATGGCCTGAAGTTGGGATATTAGAAAAAGGTTCTTCACCCAGAGGGTGGTTGTGCACTGGAACAGGCTCCCCAGGGCAGTGGTCACAGCACCAAACCTGACAGAGTTCAACAAGTGTTTGGATGACACTCTCAGACACATGGTGTAACTCTTGGGGATGGTCCTGTGCAGGACCAGAAGTTGAACTCAGTGATCCTTGTGCATCCTTTCCAACTCAGCATATTCTGTGATTCTGTGGAAAATCTTAGTTTGTGACTACTTTATTCATATGAGCATGTGTTTCCCTAATTTTTATGAAGGAGAGCGTGACTTCTTCCCTATGCTTTTCTACATCACAAAGTACTCAAAAAATGGCATTCTCCTCTTCTAAAGGTGGAGACATTCCTTCCCCAGCCAGCTTTGGACTCTGACAGCACACATGAGTTCATCCTAACAGCTTTATGTGGACAAGCAATGTACCTTTATTGTTGCAAGCTAGCAAACACTGTAATAATATGTACTACCTGAAATTTCATTAGAAGTCTCATTTTTTAGTGAACTGTGTGGGAGAAAAGAAGTGCTCCTGGTCTCCATGTGACACTTTGGCCTGCCCTGTCTGCAACACTTGTTCTGTGTGCATCCCCCCTTGGGCTTTGCAGAGGCAGTGGTTGCATGACCACATTTTCCCTGTTCATGTTGCTTTCCTGTCCGTACTCCTGTGAGAAATCCTTTAACACCTTTACACTGTGGGTTCAGTGGAAAATCCCTGTAATTCAGCCACACATGCTTGCAAGAGCTTCCACTTTTTTTTGTGTGATTGAGCCCTGCTGTCTGCTCTTCCACTTAAAATTGACCAGAATATTTAATCTGTGATCACAGAACATACCTGATATAACCACAGAAATGGTAAAATTATGTGTGGAAACTATTTAAAGCGTTTAAGCATATTTTCATGACATTCAGCAAATAGAAACAACAAAAATCTCATGTGATCCATGTGTACTTTGCAGACCATCAGTTACCATGTCCCCAGCTGGCAAAATGCCATTGCAGTTCTTGCCTTGTCCCACTCCCCAACTCTCATCCCTTACCCTGGCTCAGTGGGCCAATGGGCAAAGATTTGCAGCTTTCAAGAACTTCTGCCTCTATTAAGGGTCTTTTTAAGACCAGGCAGCTTGCAAAATAAGGACACAGAAATTAACAAAATTTTCTCTACCTCTCTGAAGCTAATCCTAGGGGGTTTTTTGGTCTCTTTAAATCACAAAATTTCATCAACGGCAAATAATAAGGGATGCCTTGTTTCCATTAGGGTTAATATCACAATTTTGCCTGATTATTCTTAGTACATAACTCAGTGGAAACAATGCATCTTTTGTAATAAAACTTCTACCAGAAACCTTGGATGTTTTACAAGAAGGAAACATTGGCTAAGACTGTAACATAAAAATGTGGTATATGATTCCCATATAGATGTGTAATATTAATACATGCTGCCATGCCAAAAGTTTGCTGGTATACCACATTCAGAATGGAAGGGATGAGGGAAATGTATTTTTCTGCTGCCTTTCCGTGTCTTTTTTTTTTTTTTCAACTGAGGGATGTAGTACAATATATTCATGTAATAATAAGCTTAAAATCACTTATGTTCAAATGAAGCAAAGCGTTCCAAAACATTCACTGCATCCAAAACTATGCCCTTATGGTTTCAATTAAAAAGAAATTATTTACTTTGTGGAACTTTGCCTGCATCTTTAATTCTTTCTCCTTGTTTGAATCCAGCTCTAAAAAGCTACTGTTACTAATCAGGTTTCAGTTTGTAACAGTCATATATCTTGTCATATCATGTCACACAAATACCGGTCATTCAGTCCAGTCTGCAATAAAGAAGGTTTCATATCATCTTCTTTCTGGCCTTTGTAATACACAGTTTAGGCACTGTGCTGCCCAAAAGTACTTTTAGCTCTGTAGATGACTTTTTCTGATATTTTCTGACAAAGTGTCTGTTTAATCTTTCTGATCAGAGCATTGATTACATTAGTTTTGTGTTGAGCATGTGCTATTGAGTCTTTCCTTGAGAAAAGAGAAATGAATATAAAAGCAAGCAGCAATGACCAACTAGTCATTAACTGCTAACTTTCCCATGCTCCTCAACTGTCCAGAATAGTAAGCTCTTTCTAAACAGAGCATGAAAGGAAACTACATCCAGCCCAAAATGCACAGTGCATATACATCACCCTGTGTCCATGTCCCCAGTGTGTGAGGGTGGTTTGTGCAGTTGCAGTCACACAGAGCAGACTCAGTGTACATAGCTGATGGGTCCAGAGGCTCCACCTTTTCTTCGCTCATGGGCTTTCTTTTCAAGAGCTCAGTCTACAATTCCTTCATGTATTATTTTCTGTGCATCGGCAGAAGCTGTGATGATCCTGAGCATTGCATCAGTCACACAAGGTAACTGAGTATGTTCTGTATCATCCCCAAAAGCTGCAAGATGTCACAATTCTTGAGCTGCAGTTTCATGTTGAAGTACACAGTTGTCCCTTCCATTGCTCAGTGTGAATTACTGCATCTGCTTTCAGAAGAGGTTCACTTTACACAGCGTACAGGAGCCTCCTCCTGCCTTACACCTTGCTCCTACTTACTGAGGGTGGGAATGTCTTGTTGCCTTTTTCACATGGCAGTATTTTCCACAACTCCACATAAAGAAATGAATTGTTGCTTATTTAGATATGGCAATATGTAGTTGTGAGTATCAGTTAAGCAACTGAGTAAAAGAAGAAGGGTTTTATTTGAAGTGCTGAGAGGGAACAGATGTATATCTTGTCAGTTTCTCACTTTACCTTGTGATATTTCGTTGACTAACTGGTATTGTGACAATGAGGGAACTGCTTCCAAAGGAGTCAATTACTTAGTCCAAAATGGCTAATAAAAATGTCCTATGAATTGAAATGTAGTTCAGTTTGAAAGGAAATTATATCTCCCTGGAGACTAGTAAATGGTTTGGGAAAAAGTGTTCCACTGTTGTCTTCTTTGTTGCAACAATTCATGCTGGAAAATATCTTTTTATTACATTTGGTTGACTTTAAAGACATACTGGTTCAAATAAATTGATGGGAGAATAAACAAAGAACGAGTTCTTGTGAATGTTGCTAAATTAAAATCAATGAACTGAAGGCACTCAAGGCAAACAAGTCTTCATCTACTCAACATTTCCTTGGGCATTTTGCTGGCTAATTTTACAGCCATCGGCAAATGAACAGCTTTCTTTTCCTACAGGCTACTTGTTGTTGCTTTGTGTTGTTGTCTCCCATAATATTTTACTAGCTTCTCTTTTATTTCTTTTTAATTCACTGTCATATTTGATCATATCACTCTAAGAAATCTTTCCAAGAGCAGTCAGACTACCAATAACTTCTGGTTTGTCTCTGTATTTTCCCTAGGTTTGGTGTCTTCAGCATGATAGTTTATGAGTGTTTTTCCACCTTCATTAGTCAGACCACTTTATGAAGATGGCTAAACAACATTATCTCCACTTACCAGTTGGAAACAGTGATGCAGAGAGAGAATGAATGGCTTCCTGAGGCAACTTGGGAACAATGAGTTCAACAGTGAGTCACTGTTGAGGTACCAAAATGATCTGGTCTCCTAATGCCCAGCCCGTGTCTGACCTGCTATAGCACAGCTCCTGCATTTGTGGGAGAAGTGAGGACAGAAACTCATGCAACACTGGTTTGTTTCTTTGGATCTGCTGGACATTGGGTTTACAAATGAAGAAAAATTCTTGCTGTATAAAAAGACATACAAAAATTAAAAAGGAAGTGTTTATTAAAGTGTTCCCTAAAAATATTTATTGAATATTACTAACCAAATTTTTGATATGAGAACTAAAGGCAGTTCAGCTGCAGTTCAGCAGAGGTTCCCCAGCTGGTTTTGTCTGAGAGAGTCTTGTTCCAGCAGCCATCTGGATGTATCAGTGCCTTGCCAAGACATGGGGCATTGGACCAGCTCAGCTATTTCTAAGTTATATTGATGCCATTTCTGAAGATGAACAAGCCTGACATCCAAACTCCCAGGATGTGTCAAGGCATTGCTAGCCAAAGGGTATCACAATGGGTTAGTTGTGGTGTGCTCTGAGAGGTACAAACTGTGTAAAGACTTCACACTTTATTCCTAAATGCACGGGAATCCCCCAAAAGCTGAGGTGTGGGTGGGTTTTATGCTTCTACAAAAGCTAAAGGAATCTACATTTTTCCTTCTCCTCAACTTAGATTAATGATTTGATAGCTTGTCAGTAGCCTTTAATCAAGGTTAGTCTCTGGCCTAAGAATTTTCTTGTGGTTCCTCTCCAGCAGAAGAACTGGTCTATACTCACCCTGCTGTAATCTTTCTAGAAGCATCTGCAGCTTGCCATGGTCAGAGACCTGAAATTTGTGTAGAATGGACATTTGGCCTGTCCTGGTAATAAAGTAACATTTCCATGCTTATGCATATAGAAGGATAGAACCAGAGCATAAGTACAGTCCTATGGTACACCTTTGGTAGACTATGCCATGTATTAAAGCTCCAAATTTGTTAAAAATGATGCATCCTATTTGAAATATGGAGCAGTGAATAGCCTGGATTTATCTCATTTGTTTAGGCTATGATGAAGAAATGGAAGCACAGCATTCTTTAATGTGAATTTCATTCCTAGAATTAAAATTTCCTGTTTTTCTCTGTTGCTGATGCTGTTGATCTCTGGAATTGTTAAAAGCTGTCTCATTTTAGGGTGATACAGTTTAAGTGAAATACTTAACTCTCATTCTTGAAAATATTAATATCAGCAATTATCTAAACCATTGTAGGTGCTCTGTCAGGGCTCCCTCTGCACACACTGCAGACAGGAAAATGAGGGCAGAAATTCTTCTTACAAAGGGTTTTGGACAAAGGAAGATCTGGTTTCTTATGAACGTGAAAAGCACATTCAGTATTTGTTGGTAAAACACTGAAGAAACAAGCTTGTTTTTGAAGGGTAATGCTGGTACTTGTGTAAGAAAACATCACAGTTCTGTATTTAGTAAAAATATGCCAGTGTGCTTGGACTGCAAGCCTGAGTGTCCAGTGTGCCTGCCTCTGGGTTGCTTATGACAGTCCTCTTGCACAATTGCTGTAGCAGCACTATTCTGCATGTATGAATAAATAATAAAAGTTATGACTCCAGTATGGAGATTTTATATGACAGCGTACAACTGGTTTAAAGTTCATTCCAGCTACTTTCACACAGAGTCAGCCTCTGGCTCCCTTTTCTCAGGCTGATGGCTTTCTTTTGCAGTAGGCATCCATTTTATCAGCGGTGATTTGTGAGCCCATGTAAGCACCCATGGCATACAGCAGAGCCCCTAAAGTGAAAAAGCTTTTTGTTTTCCTCTCCTCTTCTTCACTGAGCATCTGTTTGGCTACTGCTTGATAAGATGAAATTAAATTAATAAACTTTATTGCCTTGGATGCAGGAACAAAATACATAATTGTGAAGTAACTGATAAAAATAACATGATACTATATGCAATTCCAATTCAATACACATGAAATGATTTCTGCAAGAGTCAATTGGTGTCTTTCAGGGTTATATTTTAATGCAATCCAAGGTCTTTGCCCTGAAAGAGTCTAACTGGTAAAATCCCAAATGGGCTCCACTCTGTCTGTTGCTTATTCTCACAAGACTGTCATGAGGGCCATTCAGAAAGATGTCTTTTCTCTTTCAAATTAATGCATCATGAATAAGCAGTGGAATCCTACTATCACATCCCTGAAATCCAGCTGGTACAATCTTTCTGTTTCCCCTTCACCTGTGATCTAACTGACAAGATACCAATTTTAAAAGAAGACCTATGAGGGAAACAGATTTGTATTCTGATTTTGTATTCTGTTGCTTGCTTATCCTGACCATAAAGAAGGGGTGTCTTTTATTTGTTTTTTTTTGGAGTTTTTTAATACCTTGTCAAACTTGCCTGCATGGTTTTATTGGATGATTTGTTGATATGACAGAGAAGCTTTTACTGGCACCCTTCTGACGTTCCTTTTCAGGCCATTAGGTAGATATAATCTACACTGGGATTAGGCTGTGCATGAGGACCTGGAAGAGCTAAGGTTCTCCTGTAGAACTTGAGTTCGAGAACAAAAATATCACAAAACTCAAAGCATGAATTCTGTTTCCCTTTTGCATGAACACCTGGAGTGGTGAATATAAAACCAGGAATCCTTGGTATCAAAAAAATTTCTGAAATAACAGGTGAAAGACAGCTATTTCATGGCATCTGAGCATGCCCTCCCCAGCCCACGGTGAGGGAAATGGCAAGAGAGGAGGAGGGATGAGCAGAAGGGCTGCATCAGAGCAGGGCACAGTCTGCAGTGCTTGGGGCTCTCATACTGCAGTTACACATGAGATTTCTCTGAGACCAAAGCTGTTAAAAAAAAATCCTTGCCTTTCTTCCTGCCTGCACTTCTTCATCCACTGTGTCTTATTCTGCTTGAAAGGCTTTCTCATCTCAACCAGACATGAAACCCATGCATTAGAGGCAAGAATAACCCCTGCAAGCCCACAGCATTTTCTTAAAAAGTTTCTTACATCTACATTATGGCATGGTTTAACAAACAGTTGCACTGGTGTGAGCAAAAAGATGCTGAAATATAGCATATGGACAGAAACAACAGGCTGAGGGCAAGAGCTTCTTAACCTTAACCAAACAAGCTTTACTGTTTAGGAGAATGCTGCCCTAACTAGAGCCTGGGGCTGTGCTGTGCAAACCAGGCAGCTGTGGGAAATGCTTTTGCAACCAATGCCTCTTTTATTCCTTAAAATGTTGTTGTTCCCAGCCCCTTCTGTAAGAACAACAAAAACTGAAGTGTGGACACAGTTAGTAAAATCCTCGCAAACAGCATTTCAAAAGGTCTGGAAAACAATTATTTTCATCAGTCCTGTAAGCAGCTTCTTTGCTTCCAGGAGAGCTTTGGCTTTGGCTGGAGAGCTCCAAAATGGAGGAAGGGTCTCCGATGGGAGTACAGAGCTCTCCACCTTACACTGAAACATTTTCAGTTTCTATGTTAGCTACTGGAAGTGATCTCAGATGCATGAGATTCTCTTCCCATTCACCATGACGCAAGATCATGGAGTAAGGAAGAGCTCTTCCCTTGCTGTGATTGCACCAGGGTCTTGTTTGAGGTTTTCCTAAGCTCTGCTGCGGCTCTGGGCGACTCCTCCCATAGGAAATGTGAAAAGTGGAATGGCCACTGTCTTGTTCACCTTCCTTTATATCCATGGCACGGGAGGAAGAGGAGCAGGGGATGAGGTCAGTCAGGCAATGTCCCTGCTAGCATCCCTGCTCTTTTGGCTTGGGCATACTTGAACAGGGGATGAAATGTTTACACGTCATCACTGAAAGGGACCCATTTCATGTTTCCCATTTTAGCCTGGCCATTGCTAACTTTGGGACATGAAAAAACCATTCTCTTAACACTGGTGATTCCAACAGCTAAGATAATGCTTTGCTCACTAGTTCAAAAAAAAAAAAATCTACTTTTCTAAATTAATCTTTCCTCAGGCCACAAGATCTTGGGCACATGAACCTTGTGTGCTTTTGCATTTGTAAATTTCTTAATATATGGGGAGTTGATGCTCTGCCACAAACATAACAGATGCAATAATGAAAAAGAAACCCCAAAGCTTGTCATCCTGATACAGATAAATTGCAGCTCTGGGCACTGCCTCAATACAAACTGCAAAATGTTATTCAGCCACTTGAGTATGAAGTACTTCCCCTCTTGCCTGCTAGTATCTCTCAGCAGTTTCCTGAGAATAAGATTATAAACTGTATATATGGAACAATCCCATGTGTATGCTGCTCCAGGATAGCCCTAATCCTTCCTGAAGACACTTAGAGTATTTTTCCTCCTCATTTTTCACCTGTTATTAAGTTTACTGGCAATCTTGCAGCAGTTCTTGAGTGACATGATTAAGAAAAATTCAGATGACTCAAAAATTTAGAGTCTGTGAACACAGAGCTAATCAGAACTGTTCAGCCCTCACATAGTATTACTTTAAGAAGGGTTATTTAGGTGCATTACTGTGCTTTTGCATATCTTTAGTCTATTTTATAATGTTTAATAACCATTTCCTAGATTTGAATAGCCTGTCTGGTACTAACAATAGTATTTCTGTAGTATTTTACCCTTAAACTATGACACGATCTCAGACTTAAGACAAGGTTAATACAGCTTTTAAGACTGGAGTGCCTTTTGGACTATCCACATTGGACGCAGGAGGGTCTTCAAACTACAATGTCCTTAGTTCCAATACATGGAAATCACTTGTGGGGAAAGCCCACACAGTTAGTATCTGCTGGGTGCTTTGAACAATTATTCTGCCATAGCCCATGAAGTTGCACCACAGATATATTGTAGCATATAAAAAAAAGAAAAACGCAGTGGAGAGAAAACTGGTAGCTGTGATTCAGTTTTAGTATTACTGCTGACATGGGAGAAATTGGGTTGTGACTCTGGCTGTTTAGGATGGTGAAAGCAGTCTAAGAAGATAAATCAAAGAGTATTTGAGGGACTGTGAGTGCAACGGATCAAAACAAAGCAATTCTCTTCTTTCCCCATCTCTCTCTCTACCCTCTTTGAGCCTGTTATAAGTTGCCCCTAGCAATTATTTTTTAAAAAGGATAGTCATGCTTAGTAGGACAGTCTTCTTCTAAACTAATGCCAATGCATTGGTAATAGCAGTAAGGAAACAGACAAAACACTGAAAAATCTGTTCTTTGTTTTCTGTGGGAAGAAATTAAGATCTGACGGTAGGGATTTTTCTTAAGCAGCAGCAAGTAAATTTTTTCAGTGTCATGTATATTCCAGCTCTGTGTATAGTTGTATTCTGTAATAGACTAAATCATCTTCATTGGAAGCAGCAGGAATTGGATTATATTCTTTAAGGATTTTGTTGTGTATGGTTTGAAATAGATAAATAAGAGACACTACTTCATTGTAATAAAGGGACCAAAAGTGTAACTGTGGGATGACAACTAGGTGTGACTCAGTTCTGCAGGACTCTGAGCTGTCACAGTGCTGCAAATCACTTATATTCATGCTGAACTTAAAGCAACTGTTGTCCTTCATTCCAAGGCTTACAAGCTCTGTTCATCTATAAACACTGATGTAAAAAACTATGATTACCTGCAAACTAGAAGCAAGCAAAGATCTACCTTGGCTTGCAGGAAGATGGATTAGCTCATGGTTGTGTGCATGCTGTGCGTGCTGGGGTTCCCAGCAGATGTAGCTGAATGGGCTCTAAAACTGCCACTGCTTCCCCAGCAGGAGAAGCTATTCCTGCTTTCAAGAGTTTGGAAGCACATTTTTATAGGAATTTGAGCTTTATCCTTTTCCTTCAGAGGAAGTAATCATCTTTAACATTCTTTAAGTAAAAAGAGGGACTGAGCAATCAGATATCTGGGATTTCCTTGCAGCTCCCTTCTGCGGTGTGGTGCTGAGGTGATACGGGAGGGAAGGGCATTCACAGCCAATTTGCAATGTTCAAGATTCACTGTTGTGATATGCTCCTGTAGGGTTCATTCTTTAAGAAGATACGTTGTAGTAGATGTATTATGTACCTGCTCTGACATGTTCCCGCAGAAAATATTCTAGTCACCAGCAAATGACCCCATGCGAATTAAAAGACTTATTTACTAGGGAATCAGATGAAAGGTAGCTTTATGCAAGCCAGCTAGAGTTGTGAAAGGAAGCCACATTCTAGATGAAAGGGAATACTTAGTCCGAAGTGAAATATGTACTGTGTTTGGTCACATCCCTGGCGTGACGGAGGATGGCTTCCTACCCACAAATGACGATATTGTCTTCAGATAATTGCTCCCTTATCAGATAAATCACTAAATTTCTCATTAAAAAATGGGTATATTCTTCTTGAGGACGCCGTGGTGCCAGTCCACGACGTGTGGGTGGGGACAGAGCCCTGCCGCGACGCCAGCAAAGCCAGCCAGCTCTGCTGGGATGTCGGGCGTAGTGCTTCCCAACAGTTTCCTTTTGTTTGCTCCCACAGCCATTTCAAGCAGCATGGAAAATGCCCAGTAACCCCAGTATCTCTCGCATGTTTCTGCTGCAACACTGGGAGCTTTGGGTTTTTGGTGCTGCCAGCTCTCCCCCTGTACCATCTGAGGAGAAACCACGGCCTTGCTGGAAACTCCTCAAGTTTGTTTGGGTAGATATTTGTGTCTCCATGTCTCGCATGTGTATGTGTGCACAGCTCAGAATGGGAGGTCTGAAGCTCTTGAAGAGTCCTGCAGTCACTTTTTGAAAAGTGCAAGCACACTCTTCTGAATATTTGGAATGCTCTGCTGTTGAACCTCATAGGTGTGCATGCGTGATGGACACCTCTAACACACTGCGGTCCCACGTGGTGTCACTCATTCTGCTTCATCAGAACTTCAGGAAGTTCCCCACAAGGATGAGAACTGGGACCTCATGGTCATTTTTATTATCTGCCAGCAAACAAAGCACTTCTACACCAGAAGTAAGGCTGCAAGTGTATTTCTGTTGTGTACGGCTCATTTCCAAAAGCAAATTGAACATCAGACAAGAACTCCACACAGTGAAACTTCTCCCATAGTGAATGCTGGAACAGGTAACGCTGAGTGGCTGAGGCCTGTGAGGGAGGCAGTCTGCTGAGCACAACCAGGCACTCCAAACTCATGTTTCACCCATGTGCCCAAAGAAGCATTCCAATGAAAAGGTGAAGAAGCATATATATTGGGATCAGACTTACCCAGCACTTAATGGGAAAGTGGTTTTATAAAGTCTTGGTAGGTCAGGCTGGTGCTGCATTTGTGTCTCTAACATGTCCTCATTCAGAGGGTCTCTGTGGCTCAGGATGGCTTTTATCACTTTAGAGCAGAAAAATACTTTCACAGAAGAATGTTTTTGCAAGCAATAGTGAGTAGTACTAATGAATGAATAAATTCCTAGATTTTGTGTTGGTTTTAGGTAATTCAAAAGAACACATGTAAAATTACTCCACTCACTAATTGTCAATACACCCAGTGGCAGTTGGGAGGATCAGTAATTTTATTTTTAAATGAATAGCTAAATAAATGTAGATTGCTGTTTTTTTATTTTGTCATGATTCCTTGAGAAAGAACCAGAGAACTACTGTTGATAGTTGACTTTCTCCAGAGAGATTTCAACACATCTTATGTCCTCTTCTTCATGCCAAGTATACATGAGCCTTGCTGTAGTAAGCATCTTACCGGATTCATTCTCGTGGGAGACTTTACAATTATTGTTATGACCTTTTACTCTCGGCATTGATGGGGAACCTAGAAAAAAGTATTACTTGGTGAAGCTCACATGCAGCAATTTGATAAAAAAGAAAATATAATGAAGAACTTATTTGTATCAGACTAATGTCACAGATTAAAATTGAATTAGTGCTTATTTACACCAGCCTGAACTGAATTAAGTCAATAATTATCATGTCTATTCAAGGAAATACTGTGAAAACATATCTAATCAGTGCAACTAATGAAGAGAAGGTAATTTTTTTCTTCTTGGTTCAAACTTTGTCTATCATGAATGGTATGGTAATTTGCCTTTGTGCTGCAAATGAGCTGTCAGGCTTTCTAGTCCCTGCAGTAACTTTCAACACTGATTATATTCAATATCAGCAGTTCGGTTTGACTTCTAGCACTTAGCATTTGCATGAGAAGTGCCATAAACTATCTGGATCTAATGCCCTTAATGTTCATAAAAGAACTGATAATTAAAGTCTTGCTTTTTGAAGAAAATTTTTATCCTACTAATATGTTTCAGAGATGACTGTAGTACATTATCTCATTTTGAATGGACAGTTCAAAGATGGTTTCTCATTTAAACTATGAAAAAAGTCTTTTAATTGACAAATATTGTAAATATTTGGATATCTTTCTTGTGCCTTTAAGGGACATCTTACTGCAACTGTCCAAGTCTGTAAGTAGCAGACAGGATGTTGTTCACATAAATTTAAAAAAAAAACCAACAAAAAAACAACTTTGCAACCCTTAAATCAAAAGAAGTTTTCATATTTTTCAGAAGAGCAGCTAAAACTTCTTCAGGCATAATTTATGCTGTTGACAGCCGTTGCACATATAACACCAGGAAGTCTGGTTTTAATTCATGTAATATTCCTTGGGAGGTGGGTGGCTTAGTTAATAAACTTGATCTTTCACCTTCGGAATCAGATTGAGTTCCCTTGTTGAAACACGCCTGTCTTTAATTTGGATGCTCGCTTACTTATAGAGGTTACCTGCTGACCTGCAAGAATCAGAAATTGATGTCTAACACATATCACCAAGCCCACAGGCAGATGTGCAGTGAGAGGGGCACAGAAGCGGTCATTTGCACTGGGCAGAATGCCAGACTGGCATCCTGTGGTGGACCAAGAGAGCCACAGGCATGGGTAGAGGGGAGAAAACAATGGCTTCACCAGGTTATTGAGGTAAAGAGACATTTGTTGCTATGTACTTCCTGAAGTGTTTAAGGCTGGAGATACAAATCCTGTTCCATCTCCCCTGTGCTGCCATGGTTGCCAGAACCCACCTGCTCCAAAGGGAGCAGCAAGACTGGGATGTCAGGGGGATGGCTGCTTGTCCACAGGTTGTTTGGGACCATTGAGGGCACCACTGAGGACATTTTCAGACAAAACAATTCAGCATTTATGGAGTGTGAACCTTGTAAGAAGAGGCCATCAAAAGCAGGTATTTTTTTAAAGTGACCAACTCCTACATGCTTGTCCAAGCCCTGGTCTCTATCCAAGCCTCTTCTATAAACAGGAAACAAAACTCTTCAGTAAGAGAAAATGTTCCACCTTGGTGCCCACACACCCACAGCCTCTTCCCAGTTCTCATGTCCCTGAGGCATTCAGCAATTAGAAGGCTTCTTCATACCTTAGATTCCTTGGTTCACTCTTGGATACTCATCACAAAAAACTGAAAATAGTCCCTAAAATGAAGAACAGCATTAAATTTTGACTCCTATTAACTCAAAATACTTCAGTGTCCTTAACACAGTTCCTGACAGTAAGGAGGCTCCCAAAGGAGAATCACTGAGTCCAGAGAAGAGTCACTAAGTTGTTCGGAGGGCTGAAACACTTCTCCAATGAAAGCAGGCTGAGAGAGTTGGGTCTGTTCAGCCTGAGGAAGAGAAGGCTCCAGGGAGATCTTAGAGTAGTCTTTCTGGACATAAAGATGGCCTGTAAAAAAGCTGGAGAGGGACTTACCACGAGGGCATGTAGTGACAGGACAAGAGACAATGACCTTAAGCTGAAGGAGGGTAGATTTAGATTAGATACTGTGAATAAATTCTTTACTGTGAGGAATGGGTTGCCCACAGAGGTTGTGGACTCCCCATCCCTGGAGATATTCAAGACCAGGCTGGATTGCACTCTGAGTAACCTGGTCTAGTGGAAAGTTCCCTGCCTGTGGAAGGTTCTCTGCCCATGGCAGGGGATTTAGAGCTGGGTGTTCTTTAAGGTCCCTTCCAAGACAAACCATTCTATGATACTAAGACAAGGGGACCAACTTATACCCCTACCCTAGCTGTCAATGCAACAAGGCACTGTGTCCCTTTGTCAGGGACTGAGAAAGACAAAAAGCATCCCAAGCAGTGCAATTAATTTATAGGCCCCAGAAAGTATTATAATATTTATGACTTGAAATTAAATATTTTCTGGATCACTAGGCTAACACCTGAAAATGTTAGACAGGGCCCTAGCCTACCAACCAGTGTCTGCTCACTAACTTTCTGTGCTCTGCCTGATATAGCAAGAAGAGCCTGTCTGTCTGCTTTAGATCTTGAAACCTTAGATCTAACCCTAATCTTAACCTGAAATGTACCTGAGTAGAAGTTCAAACAGGAAGAGATCCTTTGCTCAATGTGCTACTTTCCCTCCTACATCCCATCTACCTGTCTGGCCACTGCAGGATGCTGCGGTAATGATGTCCTAAAATTCCTTTGGCTCTGGACTCCTAAACAGCTTTAACCGCAAATGTACTTAGGGCACCAACGACTTCTGTAAATTGAGAGCATGAGTGCCCCCCTAAAAGCAGCTCTTTGACTGTCTTTCTGGGCTCTGCAGGTTGTGACAGGAATAACCTGTCTGGCTGCTTTTACTTCTCTGACTTGACTGATTGCAGAAATGGGATGGCCCCATGGGCTACATGTCACTTTAGGGGTAAATTTCTTGTGGCAGATGTTTATGCATTTAAAGACATTTTTACTGAGACATACTGTAAAGCCCAAGCAATAAACTATGGGGGCTGAAAGCTTTGTGTCCTGCTATATAATTGCATTTCACAACACATTTCATCTTAGAGGTAGAGAAAAAGAGGCAGTCAAACAAGTTATGCTAGCTGGATCCTGCACAGACTAGAAAGATAGGGAGAGGATTCATACTAAAGGGAATCAGGGCTTCTGATGTAGCTCATGGTTCCCTGTGAAGTTATGATGTTAGGGGCTGGATTACAATTAGGATATGAGAATTTAAAGCATCTAGACAGTATTTTTATGCAGGGCACAAAGAGAAAGAGAGGCATCTGTTTGTGGGCTTAAGGCTGGGGCTGTGTTGGTGTATATTTACTGTTATCAGTGTGATGGGAGAATACCTAGAGCAGCTAGAGAGCTTCTCCTAAACAGGCAGGAAAGGACAGAAGTTAGATATACCCAGGTAAGGCAGGGCATGGTTTTGTCTATACAACTACCTTGGATGTTGGGTGCAAATCCCAAAGCATTTAGAGATTTATTTTTTTTTAAGTTTCTTTGCAGCAACAAGAAGAGTTCTACTCTGGAGGGTTGAAGTCATTACATCATTGTGCGTGACCCAGTGGCTTCTATATTCCAAGAAAAGATTCCCTCTGGAATAAGGTAACATGCTAAGTTACTGTCAGATTTAAAGTTTGAGTTGGAGAAGTGAAAAAAACCTGTTCTTGATGCCTTCTGCAGAGCTAGGAGGGTTTTACGGAGAGGACTTCAGGTAGGTATGGTTTTTAGGTAATTTCTGAGCTTATGGGTGGGGATCAGTTGTGACACCCAAATGCCTTCTCTGTGTGGTGTTGTAGTGACCAGGCAGAGGTAGTAAATGTGGTGATGATGTGGAAATGAAGGCTGTCTGTCCATCATGTCTCTATATACATGGAGATTCCTTGCACATCCTAGTCTGGGCCTTGTAGCTGGGAGTAGGGATGAAGACCTAGAAACAGCCAAACACATTTTTCTTGCTGTGCAACAGCTCAGGTGGATGAAGTGAGTAGAGGTGTTTAGCAGTCCTGAGTGCTTCTGCAATGATTTCAGGGAAGGTACTATTTCCAATCCACCTGCTTTTGGGGTCCAGGTCTTGATGTGCTATCTTGTATGCTACAGGCAGTAAGGGGGGAGAAGCTTAGTTTCAGTCTGAAATAACTCCTAATACAGTGCATTTCATGCCGAGTTTTGGTGGGATTTGGGATAAAGCTGAGGGAGCAGAGTACTTTCACAGAACCAGATGCAGCTAGAAAGTGTATTATTCTTCAGTACTCCACAACACAGAAAATTTTGATAGGAACAAGAGCTCTGGTCATTGGCGTTTACTTTAATGGTATTTATTTTAAAGGTATTTACTTTATTTACTTCTGTCTTCTGCATAAAGAAGCAGGAAGTGCCTACTCATGTCTTCAGCATCTAGATTACTTGCCTCAGTCCTAATCTCAAACATGAGATGCACTTATGGGGTCAGACACCACTTTAAATCTCAATATTAGCACTTGTAACACTAAAATGAGTCCTCACTGCACTTTTTCAGACTTCTCATGGTGTAATAAGAATGACATGTCTTTATTTTTAGGTTCTAGAAGCCTAATCCCAAGATATTGTACCATGCTTCATTAAATCTAGAAAAAACCCACCTGTTTTGATGTTTCCTGATCTCTATGACCTGCCACAGAGCTGTTCCACTTCACACAATCCAGAAGATGTTTTCTGGTATTTCATCCTATTGCTGACTTGCGCCAGAAAGTTAAGTTGGGAAGTTTTATTGGGGAGAATGTGTTTGGAAGCAAAACTGGGAGAGGAGAGTTGCAGGGCCTGAATATCTCCCCTTTTCAGTGCCCCGCATGTACCTCCTCCACTGTAATCCAGCACTGATAAAAAGGTAAGGAGACAGACATCACTGCTTTGGCATTCCTGGTACCTCCAGAGGTCAGAAATTCACTGTTTATGTTATTTTTTGGTTGCCAGCTCCTGTTCTGCTGTAGGGAAATTTCTTTGCATCGCTGTTGGTTGGCCATGAATTTCATCACAGTAGGGAAGAAAATGGGCCAAGTTCAAGCTAAGAGAATTCCTTATCTCCTGCAGACTGTCTCTGCTGGGGGGGTGTGCAGCTTTCAATGGTCTCTACTGTAGCAGTGAGGATTTCTCATTATTGGTATCATCTGGGTTCAATTAAATTGACATTCTTCATCTGGAGAATTCAAGTGCAAACTTCCAGCTACTTTTGGCTTTTGTTACCATA
Organism: Sclerurus mexicanus; assembly: GCA_013396755.1. Taxonomy (NCBI): domain Eukaryota; kingdom Metazoa; phylum Chordata; class Aves; order Passeriformes; family Furnariidae; genus Sclerurus; species Sclerurus mexicanus. The sequence continues at coordinate 264,631 of VWZF01006202.1, read as the reverse complement.
GACATGGCTGGAGAGGTAATCTATAGACATCTGTGACTGTAATTCCACTGCTGATGCTGGAGTAAGTATTTTCTAAGTTTTACTCAGTATTTAAAGAGATGAGTAGATTGAGATTTAACTTATATTAGTCAGGGGTGCTGTTTAGTGTGGATATTTTTTCATACAGTATCTCTTATACTGAGGCCAGTATTTTATGACAAAGCCAAACTTTCCAACACCAGTGACTTAAAATAATATGTAAACTAAAACATAAACCAGTTAAAGAGCAGAAACAGCATTTGATGATGTATATCTACATAAGGGCTCCAACAGTACTCCAGGCCTGGATGCTTATCTGTCTGAAGGCATCATTTCAGAACACCAGATGAACTCTCACATGCCCCATATCCTATCCCACATTCTGAGACTGGGAGGGATTTAAAGGTGTGACTTCATCTCACAGCCCAGAGGTTGCAATAGGCACCACACTGGTGATGTCTAGAAGCCATTACAGAGGGGTGTGAGCCTCAGTTGTCACATTTCAAATGGGTGCCCTCACTTCTAGACTTTAAACTTGGAAATGAACTGTCTTTAATTTAATGGTTGTTTGGAAAATTTGACTACTGTGGCACAACTGAAGTAGTCTCTTAGCTCTCAGACATTGGGGTTCCAATGGCTTCAGAAAGTTAAATGGCCAAAAAGGTATGCCCACAAAGCTGGGCACTGACATAAAAGTGCCTCGGATGGATGGGGTCAAGTAGCAAGGCAGCTAAAAGACTGTTTCTGCAGCCATGTGTCTTTATGGGCTTTGAAAAAGTTGCCCACCTTCCTTTGCTTTGAAAATGATCTCACAAATACTACTCTGACTTAACCAGAAAATCATAGCAATACCTGGTTTATAAAAATGGTTCTTCAGCATTTTCCATTGCCCCTACCTAGTCCAGAGCTTTACTCTGGGAACTGACGTCTTCCGATTCTTCTCAAATTGAGACCAAGTATGATGTGTGGAGAATTCTTACAAGGAATGGCAAATACCACTTCCCTGCTGTTTCCTATGAGGAAAAGCCAAGAGAATTGCGGTTGTTTAGCTTGGGGAAGAGAAGGCTTTGGGTTGATGAAATTGTAGCCTTCCAGTACCTGAAGGGAGCCTACAAGAAAGGGGGAGAGGTACTTTTTACAAGAATGTGTAGTGACAGGACAAGGCATAATGGTTTCAAACTGAGAGTAGGTCTAGATTACATATTAGGGAGAAATTCTTTATTGTGAGGATGGTGAAGCCCTGGAACAGGTTGCCCAGAAAAGTTATGGGTGGCCCACCCCTAGAAGTGTTCAAGGCCACATTGGATGGGGCTCTTAGCAACCTGGTTTATTGGAAGGTGTGTCTGCCCATATCAAGGGGGTTGAAACAAATAATCTCTAAGGTCCCTTCCAGCCCAAACCGTTCTGTGATTCTGTGATTGAGGGATTGCTTCTTTGCTTCATATTGCTTCTTCCCTTTACATTTTTTTTCCCCAAGACTATAGCATCTACAAAAAAATCCAGTATTTTTTTTTTTACCTGGTCTAGTAGAAATGTGTTGAACAGTGCATGATGAATACATAAACCATGTCATAGCAAAACTTTCCACAGCATCCAATAGAAGTTTAGTTATTGGTACCATGAAGTAAAAAGAGTCACCTTGCACAAAATAACAGTTCAAGTGCATGCTTTACGGTGGAAACAAATGCATGGTGTATTGAGTTCTCTTATCCAGCACTCAAAACAAGAACTGCATTTGTGTATCAAAAAACTCCTGGAAGCTAAACTGAGGGGTGAAATGGACCTTTGGGTGAAACTTTCTCTCCCATAAGAACCAGTGCTCCAAAAGTCTCTGCACTCAGGACTAACCAAGCACTGGGGCAAGTCCCAAAGGGCTACAAAGGCCATGTCTTAGGGATATGACTTGAAATCATTGATGGCTGCAGAGCTGGCTAGACCCTGAGAAGGCTTGAAGGTGCACTATAACCTCCTGGCAATGGGAAGGGGTATATGACATCTTAGTTATCTAAGGTGGTTTGTCCATTGAGGCATTAAAAGCAGATGTCTAGGGATCTCAAGCACTTATCACATAGAAATATAATTTGATCCAAAATTCAGCTAAGAGTGCATAAAACCTTAATTTGTCCAACTCAGCATGAGGACAGTTTGATCTGTGAAGGCAGGTCTGTGGTCACAGGTAGGACTATACCTGTGACTAGCACTGATGCTCTGCTTGTCTTCATCTGCTGTTCCTCTTCCCATTACCTGCCAACACAGCTGGTTTTGGGGACATGGCTGGGGACATCGGTGTTATAGTTTATATACAAGCCGGTGAGCAAGCATTATCCTGACTCACTCTCTGATTTTTTGAACCCAAGTTCATGTTTATTTTGGAACCTTTAGAAGAGGCCAGAGTGTGGTCTGGGCAGTGAAGCTGGACAGGTTGATTGACTTTGCCTGTTAGCCTGTGATGTACAGCTGTCTTTGCAGTGCAGATGGGACAGATCCTTTGTGGAACTCCTGTGTAGATCTGCAGTTACGGCTGTCCAGATGATCCTCTAACCCATGTATCTGAAATGTGGCAAATGGCATCCCTGTGTCTGAGAGAGCAGCTGTCTGGGGCCTTTGCTAGAAGTACTTAGCATTACCTAAGGGAAGTTTGTGGGATTTGCAGACACAGCATACCAGGCACAGGTGCCCTCTTCGGTCTAAGATGTTAAACCAGAGTTTCTGCAAGATGGCAACACAGTGCTCCTTGGTGTTTGCTTGGACATAACCTGAGCCACCATCATTGTGCTGCTGTTTGAGGAGCACATAGGAGATGGTGCCATGCACTTCTGATGCTTAGGACATAGGGCTGCCCCACTGCCAGGATTATTCTGGCTTCTGGTTTGGAAGGACAGCTACTGGTGCTCCTCAGGGAACTGTCTGAGCAGCTGCACTGAGACATAGATTTTCCAGGGGTGAAGAAGATTTTGGTCCATGACAATAACTCTGATGAATGCAGTGCAGTGTCCTGGGATGAATGTTAAAGTTTCTTGCCAGCCTCCGCAAATGGAGCGAGGCCATTTCCATTCCTAATTAGCTCTATAGAAATTGAATTAGCATGAGTTTCCGTGGAGAGCAGGGCTGCCTCCAGAAGTTATTCTGCTCATGGCCCACATGTTAACCAACATCTGTGCTGCCTTGGTCCTGCCTGGCCTGAAGCCAGATACCGTGTCAGTAAATATGTATTTATTGCTTCATACATACATACTTGTACAGAGCACAACCCACATATACACATGTATTTGTCTCTGCACTGTACACATATTAATTTCTTATTTTTTGAGAATGACTTTCAAACTGGAAATAATGTCTGGAAGCAGATGGGCTGAGCAGCCTTTGATGAGCAAATGGTTATTGTTAGTTTCAGCAACAAGAGCAGTCATCAGTTAGGGAGAGTGCCGCTACAATTGAATGATGATGGATTTTAGTATTTCTTTGTATAGAAAAAGGCTGGGTTGACTGAGCTTTAAAAACCAGTATTATGCAAGTGTTTTATCTGAATAGGCAAGTTTCTTTTCTTGGTCTAGCTTGGAAAAAAGTAAGATGAATGCAAGATTTCAAGTGTCTCTGAAGCATTTGTTAGGGCTTAATTTGATTACAGACCTAATAAACGTTTTGTGGGGCCAGTTTTCTTTACAAGTCTTTTACTTCATTCTCTTCAGATTTAGAGATTAACATTACTTTCTGAATGGAAAAGATCCTTGTAAGAGGTGGAAAACTAGGTTTTTTTGACACAATAGGCAGCACAATTCACACTTGGTATATAAGAAATCATTTAGCTGAGAAACGAAGTCAGAATCATTGGGTGAATTGCTGGGTACCTGGAAGGGGGATTCCACTGCAGTGGATGAAAAGGCACTAGGCGTGTGGGGAAGGGTTAATGCTTGAGTCCAACCACCTCATGAGGACCAGCTCCTCAGCCCTACTCAGCAGCAAGGAGACTGTGAAAGAGATGCCAAGTGTACTTTGCGTATTGTGAAGTCCAGATTTAATATTCATGAAAGCATGATCTTTTTTGTTTGTTTGTTCCTGAAATCTGTCTTCAACATATGATTTCATTCCTGTTTCATTCACTCAAAGTCCTATTTAGAGAATTGGGTCCCTAATGTATCATGTGACATTTACAATAAGTTTCTAGAAATCCATCTACAATTATGCTTCCTGACTCTCCTCTGTATTAATTCTAAAATAATAGGTAATTGGGTTAGTCTAGTGATTTGCTATTTACAGGTCCATACTGCCCCACAGGATTTCTGTAGTAGGTTACAACAAGTACCCTCAGAGGATTCCTAAATACCATTTCTAACACATAACTTTAGTCTTGCAATATAAATCTCACTGAAAATAATTTTCTCATTTTCTTTGGTAGTAACTGTGAAATAGAAAGGAAAACTCATGATTTAGAGATTTTTTATATTTTACCCATTTTATAACTGTAAGAGTATGAAAAAAACTCTCTAGATGTGAGGTGTTTTTTGTTTTTTTTACTTTGTTTTTGTTTGGTTTGGGGTTTTTGTTTGTTTTTTGTTTGTTTGTTTTTTCTGTGATTGTCACTATATTATCTTCATTAAAAATGTATGTTTATTTTTGTTGTATTAACATTTTGGGCACTTGTATGGTCCCAATCCATGCATTCTTTGATGCTGGACTGACATTATGGGAGGTGCTATGACATGTTATTTTTTATGTGAAAACTCTACAAGAATGAAACAAGTTTCCAAGTCCCAGGACCAAATCTCCCCTCTTGCTATGTGTTCACACTTCAGGACTGCAAGGCAAGCAGGGATGAGCCACCAAATGTTCCAGCTTTGTAAGGCATACTTTAATCACAGAGCTCTCTCATAATCTTTTTCTTTGAAAAGTTCATTGAAAGTAGCCTGTTGACTCCTACATACAGGAGATGGGGGAGGAAAGAGTGAAAGAGATGACTTCATATGCATAGTGCTTGCCTCTGCATCTTCATCTTCTCTTCAAATTAGATTTATGTGCTGCCTCTTGATCCCTGCCCATCAGGCCTGGGAGGCTGTGGCCACACAGCCCAGCGTGGCTCTCACCATCAGACCATTCCTTAGCTGTCAGGGTGGAGCTAGGCACGGGATTTTGGTGACAGTCCTTGACACCCTGTCGCAAACCCAGGCAGCCAGACAGATTTTTGGCCTCTACCTCCAGTATTTGTGCTACCTTGGAGGTACAAACCAACTGGAAATCCTGCAGATAGGATCAGTGGAGATATTTTCCACTCTGAACAGAGAAGGGAGCTTACCCACAATTCAGCCGGGCTGTAGTGAGCTCTGGCTGCCAGACGTGCCCAGCAGGCTGGACTTGGCTCCGTGGTAGGGTAATGGCTCTAAAAGGTTAAACCACCTCTGTTCCCACTCTCTGGACGTACTTTAGCTGTTGTTGGGGATGTAGCTGCCTAAGATAAAAAGATCACAAGCTCACATTGTTCTTAACTAGCAGCATTTCTCTGTAATTCTCTAATTCAAAGCAGGCTTTGCTCACTTTTGTGCTCTCTTTACAAGCCACGATGATGATAGGATTTCCGAAATCAAAGCTGAGTGCTGAACTGAATTAAGAGAGAAAAAGCCGCACTGCCTGGTTCGGGAGAGCAGAGAATAATTGTGGAGGATCCTCCCAGCCGGTTTGGCAGTGGTGGTGGGGGAATGGTTTTCTTCTATCAAACTTGTTTCATATTTATTGTAAAATAAACATTTTCTGGGCATCAGATGGCAATTGCTCATTCTGCCCCTCCAGGGATGAGGTCGCACCAACCACACATCACAGAAGGAGGCAAAACTTTCCCATTTAGATTAAAACTTACATCAAACAAAGCGAACATCAATGGAGCAATTTGGTGTTTGTTCCTTCCAAGACTGGCTCACACTGTTTCTCTAAACACTGTGTATGAATACACTGGGCTTTGAACTTTGATTTGACAGATAAACTGTTTACCAACTTTTTGCCCCAGTATGACAATAGGGCTTATTCCATATTTCTATACCTACTTTGCAGGAAAGCTTGTTCACTGGGGCAGGCCAATCCATTCAATAACTCCAAGTACACTATTACAAAAAGTTAATTAATTGGGATAGTAAATTTATTAAAAAATTACTGATTATTAGCTAAGGCCGTTCACCATGGCAGAACATAACAAAAAGAGTAATAACATAAGCTGTATGAAAAATAACAAGAAATTGAACCTAGAAGAACAGTTATCTTTCAGGCTGATCTAAATTTAAACTGCACAGCTCTGCACACGGCTATGCATCACAGACAGGGTGACTGTAGTCAGAAATATGTGATTTCTCAGCTCCTTAATCTTACCCTTCCAAAATATTTTCAACTAATACTGAAAACAATCAAGTGATATGAAAAAATAAGGTAAAAAATTAAGTTTTCCGTGAAGTTACAGCTGCCCTGTTGACAATTGTTTCTTGCTTCACAGTGAGAAAGCAAAGAAGTCTAAATGCCACTTCAGGGTGACTGGTTTGCTAGTGCTGCCTAAGTAATAGATCCCATTTCACTTTTATTGTGCTTTTGTTAATTAAGTCCCACAATTAAAGAAAACAAAAATTCAATAAGAGGAAATAGAGTTCTTAAGTTACTAAATGCTATACATCTGGCTGAGAAATATGTTTTCAATACTTGATTTAGCATTTAATAGTTTTTTTATTAAGCTTTAGGAACTGAAAAAAATCTTCTTTGACCTACATAGCAAGGATAAACCTATTTTAAATGCTGTTGAAGATAAAAAAAGAAGGGGAAATTCTCTGTTCATGTTAGACTTAAAATGATGCTTGCAAAATCATGGCCTGTTAAAGTCAGTGGAAATTTAGACTCTTACTGGCTTATGATCAAATTCTGTGACCTCTGATGGCACAGTGGTCTGCCCAGCATCATCACACCAGAACCTGGACTCACTGTCTCCTCACCTGTTCATTTTGTCTTGCTGGGGCAGTTGCCTCTCTTTTGTACAGGGTGAGTGATCAAGACCTGTCTCTGAACAGGTATTGCTCACATGTGGACAGATGGACAGATGGACAGATAGTGGGACCCTGCGAGGCAGCCCAGCCTGGAGCAGCATCCATTAAGGAGCATGTTCTGCTATGGACCGTACTCAACCCACAGCTACGTGCTGTGTTAGCCATTGGTGGCATCTTTGGTCACCCATGCAGAGTCACCACTGGGGCTTGGTTGGAGCTTCATTACAGGTTTTCTGGTCTGCTGCAAGTGTCTATGAAATTTAAAACAAGAAAGCAGGAATCTATTAAACACTTAAACAGAAAACCATAGAGGATCTGAACTGTCTAACTAAGCAACTTTTTTTCTTTTACTTCGTTGATCAGGCAGGTGTATTGGACTATTTATTATCCAGGCTGCCAAATCTATAGCTCTGCAGGTTCCCAGGAGTGGGATGCGACAACAGCGTGATACTATTTGAGTGCATAGCAGTGACCCCAAGCACATACACCATGGCTGATGGGTTCTAGCACTGCTTTATTTTACTTTTGTTACATAGGCTAAATATTTTGCTGCAGTAACATTTGAACAGCGGCCTGATGGAATTGGTTTCTTTTACCGGTATGAAAAAATATATTAAAGATTGTGCATACTGAACAGCCATGAAATTATCTTTCAGAAAGTTTTCCCAGCTTTCTCCATGGCGAAAGGTGTCCTTTTACTCCCACATTCTTCAAATTCCAAAATTTGCTTCCTTTGTATATTAGTGATTTTTAACTAAAAATATTTCTGGTTTGGACTGTAAGGTTATGTGATAGTTGTACTTTGCATGTATTATCTGGCTGCATCTCTCTGACAAAAGCCGAAATCTGCATTAGCATACTATTCTTGGACTCCACCTGTTTTTGAGTATTAGAGGTGACAGACAAGCAGAAAAGTAGTGAGCTTTTTGTTTGCTCCTCTGTGGTATATAAAAATGTTCTCCCTGCATTAGTTCGGACTTACCCTGTCCTTGAAAATGCTACAGATTTCTGTAGGAAGGAAAGAATTGAACATATCAGTACTGGGAAACAGGAAATTATTCTTATCCCACTGAGTTAGCAAGTACAAAGCCTGGTGTGTAGGAGAACTGTTCCTTAAAATCCAGAATCATGGAAATTATTGTTTTCTGTTTCATGTGTTATTTGCTTCAGCTATGTTCATATGCCTTTCTGTTCTCATTTTTTAATAACAACAGTAATTGAACTGTGAAAATGTGTGTATGTTATTTCCATGGCTAGTCCAAGTTTAGTTATAAGTTTTTAATACCTATTTTACAACATTGTAACTATTTGATGTAAAAAGAGAAATGGTTCAAAAACGGAGTCTCAAGTTCATCAGACTGACCTGTGCTAAAAATGCACCATATTTAAACATGAAAGGGACAAAGATTTCACCATTCCTGTATATGTACAAACATACCTTGTAAAGCTGCTTACATGTCTTTCCTAGGTCTATGGTAATTCACAAGACTAGAATATACATTCACAATATTGAAGTAAGTAAAAATGCCATTTAAAAAAATAAAGTGATCTTTTTAGCCTGTATGGAGTATGTATGTTATGTTGACTTTGAGTCAGAGTTTGCAAACCCTACATGAAATCACAGAATGGTTTGGATTGAAAGGGACCTTAAAGATTATGCAGTTCTAACTCCCCTTCCATGGGCAAGGACACCTTTCACTAGGCCAGGTTTCTCAAAGCCTCATCCTATCTGATCTAGCCTGGCCTATTCTTCATTGGTAGTCACTGCTTCTTACATAGTGACAAGAATAAAGAAGTCCTTGGCATTCCGATGATGTTTGTGAGTAGCATTAAGTTGTCTCCTCGCTGTTAGGTAACTTTGCCTTGACAAGTTTCTACATTCCTTAAGTGTCCACACTGACCCACCGTGAGCCTCCTTTGTCGCTGCCTTGTTACTACCTTGTCAATGCCTGCGTCGCTTCAGCGTCTGCCCTGCTGCCCACACCAATGCATTGCATTGCTAAAAGTACTGACATAGCAGAGATGGTAAGAGAGCCAGATTTTTAATCTTGGGCGTGTCTGTTTATTTCTGTATAAATATTTGAGTTAAAATTTAGTGTAGTACCAAACCAAACACTTTGGAGAAGTTCAAATAAACTGCATCAGTCAACAGGGTTGCCTTTATCAACAAGAAATGTCATCTTCTCCAAAACAGAAATGGTTTGTTTGACAAGATCTGTGTTCTTAGAAACCCCACACGCCTGTGCTGGTTCTGTATTGCTCTCGTAATTTTTTTTTTTTGTTGTTGTTTTTGTTTTTTTTTGTTTAGAAAGAATATGTTCCATTATTTTGCTTGGGTACTGAAGCAATGTAGCAGTTCGTGGGTAGATCCTCTCCTCCTTTTTCAGTCTTGGAAAAATAAGAATGTGTTGAAGCCAGGGGAAATGCCAATGTGTTTACTGCTAAAGTATTAATTTCAGCAATTCCTCAGTCTTCAGGACCCTCTGGGGTAAGTTATTTGGTCTTTTTGATTTAAGAAGATTTAATTTTAGTAGATTCTGGCTTGAATCCTTCTTCATGAAAGATGATTAGCTTTCCAGTGAATGTATGTCCTATGAGTTGAATCAGTTCTCCACTTTGTTCTGAAGGCAAAAGTGACCATTAAATATTCACAGCCCTTTTGTTTGAGTTCCTTTTCTCCTCACGCATTTTATATACTGTATTATTAATGTCACTGATGACTGAATTTCCATTCATTTTGTTACCTTTTGTCTGTTTTATCAGTTGGCTCCAATTTCAATTTGTAGCTATTAACTTTCCTTTTATATTCAAACACAAACGTTTCAGTTCTGTTGTTCTGTTCAGATATCCTTCTAGCCAGGATGTTTTTGTGGCCAGAATAACCGTTCTTCCCCTGCTCTCTCTGGGTCGTCAGTCTGGGTGCATCCAGTACTATGTCCTTGAGCAATTTCCAGTTTTTGCTAATATTTCCCACTTCAAATGATGTACATTGCAATGGCAATGAATCAGGAACTGACAGACAGAATTAAAACCAGTGTTCAGTGCTCCTCAAATTTGTAGAAGAAGTAATGGAATAAACAATGTCAGAATAATTTAATACTGAGAGAAGTAATTGAATTAAAGCCCTTTTGTGTACATAATGTCAAAATGCATAAAAGAAAGTAAGAAACCCATATGTGGAAAGGAAATACAGATTTTCAACAAAATCAGTTTCAGAACTTGCAATTTTCCTACAAATTTCCCTGTTCTGAAAATGCAGACAATTACTCACTTTCTTGCATAAGACACAGCTGACTGCTAGATGCTCACCCTCTGACTGAGCTGAAACACAGTCTGCACTGCTTCATCTGGGTTTTAGCACCCAAAAGCCTTGGAAGAACACTCTTTTAGGATATGATGAGTTACCCCTGGAACTGTCTTCCCAGTGAACTTCACTGTATTTTATATTATTTTATCCTACTCTCCATAGCTAGCACAGTTTGGTGACTATGGTTGGATGGGAGGAGTGCCATCTGCAGGGAAAGCTGCAATGGAAGGTGGCACAGGGCTGGGGACTGCCAAGCCACATGGTGCCCGAGTACAGCAACAAGCTCACAACCAGGCTGGGAGGCAACATGGGGCTATAGCTCAGGCAGCACGCTCTGAGTCCTCCAGATTCTCAAGGAAACACTCCCCAGATCTGGAGGTGCCGAGATGTCTTGGGATGCATAAAGGTGAGGCTAAAGCCTGTTGGGAGGCTTTGTCACTGCTGAACTGAGGCTTGGGGATGTCACTGATGCCACTGACATTGGACCAGGGAGGCAGAGAGAGATACAGATTCCACACTGCTGCCGCTTTGGTTCTTGAGGCAGCCCCTCAGCACTGGATGTGGTATGGCTGGCAACATGAGAAATCTAGGGTGCTGAATAATTTCAGGATTGCTTGTACATAGCAAGTGCTCTCACCTCAGTAGTCAGGATCCAAATTCCAGCCTGAGAAGGGACCTGAGGGGTATTCTCCAGTTCCTCAAGGATGTCCGTCTACATCTTGCAACATGTTGGTCACCTGAGGTGCCTATTACAGCCACACATGTGAAGTTCATCTGGGAATGTCACCTTTTCCTCGTGGTTAATCCCAAGACAACAGTAGCTTTGTAGGCTGGGGTGTGGGAAACTGCCCCAAAAACACACCCACCATCTTTCCACCAATTTACACACCCTTTTTTATTTCTCTGTGAAGGTCCAGATATTTTTCCTCATCTGTGCTCCTTTTGATTAGAAGTGAGTGAGTATCTTCGTAAAGGCAAGGGTCACATATTGCTGAAAACAGATCAAATAGGAGGAATGTAGTTAAGAATGAGTAAAAACAAGAGTTTACCTAGATTACAAGAGAACAGGGATCATCCTATCATTGAATGGGTCTGGACACCGAAGCAGTTGGGTGGAGGAGATGCTAGTCTGGGGTAAACACAGAGCAGAAATTATGGGTTAGATCTGCTAACACTGTGCTCAACATCACAGGTTCCTGGAAGCAAAGATAGTATTACCGTCACAAAATCTTTGGAAATGCCTGTATTTGTGAGGTGTGTTCGTGATTAAAATTGTATTAAGAAAAATATGCTTTTTTCTCCTCTTGGAATTTATAATTTAGAGGATATCTCATATCTTTCTTTCCTACTGCTTCATTCTATTGCTACTACTGAGATTAACTGGCTTCATTTCTTTTAACATAGCCTATTGTCTGTTTGTATCTTTTTATACTGATCTTTCTATACTCATTGATGTTTGCTAGTTTTTCAAAGTAATGTTTTCCTTTTTATAATATTATGCGTCACATGATGTAAAAAATTTCTGAAAAAAAATCTTAAAAAAAAGCATGTTGAACAGATTTAATGATTTTGTCATCTTTCCTTGCTATGGGTTTTTTTTTTCTGTTTTTTAAACATTAATTTATGGTGAATTTAGCTCCATAATTTAAATCTCTTACTACATACAAAAGAAATGTCACAATCACTACTGTAACACACCTGATCCATATCTTCTTTTCTGGTAAAGTGTGGGACAAAAAAGCTTAACAAAGTGGGTTATTTAGTCAACATACCAAATACACTGATAGAAAATTTAAACACAGCTTCCAGGACCCTCACTGAGAATTTTCTCTGCATCTTGTGAAGAAGTTCCAGGCAACCTCCCCACCTCTGCATTTAGGGAAGTTTTGAGGCATACCAAACCTGAAATGCATACTGTAGAATGTCAAAAGACAGCACCAATTTCACTAATGGCAAGCACTTTGTTTTCAGGTTCTCCTAATACTTTAAGAACCAGAGACTACATTAAATACTATGTGCAGCTTGTGGCTGCAAGCCAAAAGGAAGCCCACATGACATTTAGTGCCCTTGTCTGCAAGCTGATAAAAGAGTCTGGATTCCCTAAACTCTTTAAGTGCTCAGTGTCAAGCTGGAATTCAGTAACTGCAGCCCGAACAACTTATGTTATTTAAAAATGCACACTTAGCTCTAAGAGGTTTCCAAGCACTCTAATGCTGAGGTATTTGAACAGAGTAATAGGGTGCTTTTAAAAAAGCTTTTTATTTTGCAACTTCATGTTCTTCATCTTGGTCAAATATTATTTACTTTAGAATTCATCTGATAGACTCATAAAATTAAACATGCAACTCAATATAATGGGACAGGGCTCTGACAAGCCTCAGGAAACTAAAAGTGTTTGAAGTGTTTAGACTTTACTCTATCACAAAGTAAATTTCGCACAGTGTGTGTGTGTGCTATGAGATCACATAAAAATGCTAGACAGAATTATTCCTACCCAGTCATTTGACCTACCCAGACCTGCCAGTTTGTAATGTTGTGCAGATGAACCAATGTGTTTGCTCCTGCCAGGAGCTACAGATACTCTCTATAAAATTGTGCTGAAATCTGTGCAGGATAATCCCAAATATCACTGCGGCAGGCTCTTAGTCCATTCCAGATAGGAACGAAATTGCCTGGTCTTTGTCTTGCTTATACACAAGTACAGCTCCTAACTCACTCCAGGGACTACTACACTTTGATTGCAAGGATATAGTGTTCATTCTGCTCCTTTCATCTCCATCTGTCACTGTGGATCCATGGCAGGATGGGGGGATCACAACCTCTTGATAGAACTTTGCAGAGTAGTACTGCATGCCTTGTTAATTCCTTTTGTTAATGACATTATTCACATTTAAGTGAAACATGCTGTGCCCATGGTGTGTACTGAGCATCTTCCAAAATCTTCCAATGAATTAATGGAAAATTGAATTTCTCTGAAAACAAACTATTTTTGTGTCTGATCTCTGCAGGAAGAAGAGAGTTTACAGACAAAAATTAAAAACAAGGCAGGCTCTGAGACTGAAAATAATTTAATTCTCAATGGAATTCCTAATTTCCTAAATCCTATTGTGCTAGGGAGCTGTAATGTCTATGCTTTGTACCTCTGCAGAAGGTTGTCTGTCAGGAAATCTAAGTTATCTCCTTCCCCTGCCCCCCTCCAGTGAGACCTAGGGCACAGGGGGAATTCCTCTGGTTTAACACTAGCATCTTTAGAAACCATGCAGAATGGAAGATGATTATTAGTTACTTGGCTTCCACTGTAGTAGCATCCTGTGCAGTGTCTGAAAGTCAAACTCCATACACTGACGTGTCAAATGGTGCTAAAGAGGGCATGGGAAAGGTTCATCCATCAGGAGTGAAGCTTTCCACCTCCCTGAGCTGCAGGTGCTGGCAGCTGGGGCTCGTGGTTAACCAGATGGCTCCAACTTGGAGTTATCCTATGCTTCAACCAGCTGGTGTTGTCCAGCTGAAGACCATTACCAGTGAAAATCCTGTGAGGAAGAGCGTGGATCGAAAAAATTTGAGCGGATGCTGAGAATTCTTTAAAAGGAGCTGCTTAGATGGGCAAAATATATATAGATAAAAAAATCAGGCAGGAGAGAAGACAAGTTTGTGTTAAAGCTCATTCTGATGCAGTGGTGAAGGGAGAAAAAATTAAAAATAAAATAAATAGCAAGTATCCACTTCCCCCCACCCAAATGCCAACGAAGAGAGATTGCAGGTTCTGTAGTAGAAAACACAAAAGAGGAAAGATGAAAACAACTCTGGCATATCAAGCTGGCACCAATGTGAAGCAAATGACATTGGAAAGGAAAGTTTTTTACCTGTATCAGGAATAAGAGAAATGAAAGCAATGACACAGGATCAGTATTTGAAAGAGAGATAGTAATGATATAAAATAAAATATTCAATAAAACCCACTGTTTTCCATTTAGGAAATAGTAAGATAATGGGCTACTACCACAAGAGCATGATAAATGACTGCAGTCTGTCAAAGACTAAGTAGGCTGTTGGACAATAGCTATTAGAAATAAATATTTTTAATAGCTGAAAATTAGATCTTTTATTTGCTGATGCTTATTTGAAATACATCTTGAAATACCATGTTAATTTCAAAAGTGCCAAAGAAAGTTAAATTGATACTGTTTTAAAAGATGTTTGGGGGAGCTGGACAGCTATTAATCAGGACTTCGTATCATGGAAAACCTGATGCTGAACTCAATTACAAAGAATATCCAGAGCTGTTAGTCTGTTTTAATAGCTAGGAACAAAAATACTCAACAGAAGGAAAGGATATGCCCTAAAAGCAGTATCTATGAAAATTCTAGAACACCTAACATGACCTGAGTATAAGAAGAACAGTGAAAAGATCAGAAATGCGGTTACAGATCTAAGTGTAGCACTGATCATGCCACTCCTGCAAAGTCTTTTCCAGATTGTTGAATTTATTCACAGCATATTCAAGGGCTCTTCCTACTTAAAGAAAGGCATTGAAAGAGGAGACACAGAGACACAAATTTGTACCTATGAAGATGATTATGTTGTCGAACAAACTTCCAAGATAGGGTATTCCTTTGTCTTGATACCTTGTGAACATCAGATTTGAAACAGAGGCAGTTAAAGATAATGCTGAGTGCAAACTGGGAACAACCTGTTCCTGTTTCACTGGATACAGTGATTGCATGACCCACCTGCAAAGAAACATCACTTGTTCTGTGGAACAAAGGGTGGGATACTGGATTTGGAGGGTCGATGATGTGGTTATCTCAAGGGAAAAAGAGACAGTAAAAGAGAGAGGGAGGTTAGAAGGGGTAATCATACTGAAAAAAATAACCTGCTAAATCTATGATTTGTCTCATCTTGAAGAGTTCCACCAGTTTAAAATACTTTACAGTTTTTTCTTGAAAGCAAAGATTCAAGGGCTAGAACAACTGTTGCATGAGAACAGATCTCCTGAAAAGAGAGATCCATTGTCCATGCAACCCCAGTGCATGGTCGTCGTTCCCTTTCCCCCTGTGTGGTTTCCACCAAGGCAGGCATGGGGTTAAGCACACTGCCTGCAGGGAGAAATGTGATGCAGGATGCTGGTGGTGTGGCCTTGGAGGGCCTTTATGGGTGGATAGAGTTCATGCTGTTGTTCAGGCAGAGTCAAGTCACTTCACACATCCAACAGGAGCTTTGAAGTCTGCAGCCTCCATTTCAGGACTGGAAGGGCTTGCATATTCCCAGCCTTTTCTGACTTGATCAGCTGCTCAAATAAAACATTATTTCTCTCCACAAACATCGCCTTCCTTGTTTCTAGCTCTTTAAAGTGCACATTGTGTGAGGATGTGTATCACATACAGAAATTGCATATAGAAATTTGATTAAAAACACCAGTATTTTTCCTCCTTTTGTAAATCCTGTTGTTTGGAATTTGGGTTTTTTGGTTGGTTGGTTGGGGTCTTGTTTGGTTCTTTGGGTGTTGTTTGTTTGTATGGGTTTATTTTTGTTTGCTTTGTTTTTATTTTATTTCATTTCATTTTTAATCACAAACAGTGAAGTAACTTAATTTTTGAAGAATTTTGTTCAGGTTTCCTGAAAAAAAATGAACAAAACCTGAAACAAACATCTGGATTGAGTTGAGACCTTGGCATGAAACTGTAAACCACAATAATTTCTTGTGGTTTCTAGTAGCACTGGTATTAATATCACCTTGAACGTATATGCCGTGCCTCTGTGTTGCAGAGGCCTGTAGCAACACTTGAGACTGCAGTCAGACCATGCGATGCTCAGCAACCTTTGCTTTAAGCACAATTTGAAGTGAGGTGTCCCAGAAGTAACTACCACTGATTCAGCTCTAGAGTATGAGGCAAATATTTCTTTAACTAAAAACAGTGCAGTAAGTAGGCAGTTCCAGAAATAAGAGTGAAAAGCTAGAGCATGGAAATCCCAGCATCCTTAGCTAGCTGCTCTAACAATTTCTTGTCAGTGTAATTTTGGGGTTTTTAGTGCTGTATCTTCAGAAATCTTACTTCCCAAACAGTTTATTTTCCTGGTCCCCGGCTTACAATTTAGGCCTTATATGGAAAACATTTCTTTTATTTTTGTCTGTACTAAAATGACACCGGTTTAATCTACAAGTCTGATCCAATTACTCTTACAGTGGGATAATTCAAATACCAAGTTTGTGACATGCTTTGAGGGAGCTCAGTGAAAGCCAAACTGTCTTTTGAAAAATGGGATTCCTAAAATTCCATCTTCTGGAAATAAGGTAGAACAGTACTGTTGAGTATTCCAAGACATGCATCTGTGTCACACTTGCCAAAATGATACAAGTGCCAATGGGTACATTTTTAAAATGCAGACATTTCAGAGCAAAGAGGTGCAATAACCGAGTTCCTGATGGAGAACTCGTATTTTCAGAATTATATCAGTACTAGATAATGGCTCACCAAAGGTAAGCATTCCTTATTCTCTTCTGTCTTCTGTAGCATATTTGAAATTTAAACAACTCTGACTTTTATTTCCTAGCCATAAGAGGGCTGGTTTTTAATGATGCGGAACAGAGATATGGAAATCTTCTGACCTTACAGATATCCATTATTTCTTTAAAAAATTGAAGTCTCCAAAGGAAAAGTTCTTTCACTTTCTCCAAATATGCCAGTTGTTTCCTCTATTAATTTCTAATATTTTCCCTGAATTTCCAGTACAGCTTCACAAATTAATCATAGGAGAAAAATCCCGTGTAGAGTCTCTGTGTACAAAGACACCATTTTTGATCTCCATTCACCCTTCCCAGAAGCTCTGGGGGTTTTTAGTTTGGTTTTGTTATTGTTGTTTTTGTTGTATCTTTTATTTATTTATTTTTTTTAATTCTAAGATTCTATTGCAGAATTTGTTTAATGAACCTTCCCTTATAAAGGTGAGAAGCACACTGAGAAAGCATTTTGCAGAGTGAAAAAACATGCACAAATGGCACCCTGGTGCTGGATGACTGGACTGGACAAGTACTGCAGTGCTGTGGGCACTGTGGCTTTCCCAACCCTGATGCCATGGAATGGCTTGTGCTCTGCTCTGGAAAGACCACAAGGACCAACCAATATTAACACAGCTCTGACTCTCCTTGTTTCTCACTACACAACAACCTTTTGGTCTAAAACACTAAAAAAGCACGGTCTTAGCTCAGGAAGTCAGAACAGCTGACAATTTCTGGCATTGATCTGCTCTGATCCAGAAGACACAGTGGATTCTTGCTTTACTATTCCTCCACCTGAAAAATAGAGGCAGCAGCACAGAGTCGTGAGAGATTAGAAAAGTTTAAGTTATATTGCTGCAAAGGTGCTGTTATTATTTAAAAAGTATATATTCTTCTTCCACAGGTGGATGACATTGAAGACTCTTCAGACATGCTTTTCTAGTGCTGCAAATGGAGGAGAGGCTCTTGACCCTGATGGAAACTTGGGAAGATGGCTTTGGTTGGTGGCTCTTGGGAGGATGTTAACATCTCTCTGTCTGTGAAGGATTGGCCACTTGTGTGACCTCTCACAAAGCATTCATCTGGTCTGGAACCCTGTTTCCTAGCTGTTGAGACCGATTCTCTGGTGTCTTACATCAGGTACAGCTTTTTATTCACCTTGCAAGTACATGTGTTATGAGACTAGTAGTATGGGGAGGCAGACAAGGCAAATAAGATAGCAGAGAATGTGAAATGTCAAGATTTTGGGTAGGTTTCGTGGCTGTACCCCTGTAGTGGAATTGCATTTCTACAGCCACTTTATAGTCAGAAGCACTTAGGAGTGTTTCCAAGTATGTAGTAACTGGAAACAAGGAGCAAAACCTTTCCAGAAGCCAGAAGCCATTGACTTCAGTCAAAGGATTTCTTTCTAAAATGTACAGCCTGCTAGAGAAGATTTCCAGTAGTCATTAAAGGTGCCCTAGAGGTTACCAGAAGTGAAGTGTGAACTAAGACTAACATCAGGTAGATAAAACACAGATTCCCTCTGGCTGAAGCCATGATAAGCCTGTCTCCCAGGAAAATAATTCTGCATATATCTTGCAGGTGCTTGTTTCAACCAAATAAAAGCTTGGAGAGAGATTTCTTTAGTGTGCTGATAGTTAAAAGCAATGGGTGATGTGAAATGCTTGATGAAAATCTCCAGCTCATTCTCAAGACAAGTCTTTGAAGTAAGAATAGAAGCATTTTATGATTCTGGAGGTGTATAAATTAGTGTAAATCTCATAGAAGTACAGGGACAGGAGGAGGATTTATATTTAGAAAGTAAATTTAATAGAATATAATAACATATTACACTACACAAACAAATTCCCTCTTTGACATGCTCTATGAAAAATTGTTCTTTGATGCTTTCTGAAGCAAGAGATACTAATTTAACTTGCTGCCTTTCTTGTTCTGCTAAGCAGAGAAACATTTAACTGCCTTCCAGTAAAGTCATTGCTTCTGCCATTAATGAAACAGGATTTGTGATCATTTCAAGTCCAGGAGGAGTTCAATAGTTTTGACCATCTGTTTTCTTTACTTACATAATGTTATTTGTTTAAAATAAGTTAAACATCTCTCATTGCTGTTTTACTGTTTTGCTTTGGTTTTTGGGTTTTGGAGGAAGACAGCTACTGTGAGTGCAGAACATCTCCAGTTGTTGCATCGCTGAAACTGGGGAGCTTTTTAAATTTTATTAATTTATATACCTTTCCTTCCACCCTGTGCTCCTGCACAGGTGAAGAAGGGAAGCACTGCATCTGTGGGGGGAACAGATACCCCCCATCCTCACCTCAGAAATCATATTGCAGATGCTCAGCATGTTGAAGTGCTGGTGTTGTGAGGAGTAGGA
Organism: Sclerurus mexicanus; assembly: GCA_013396755.1. Taxonomy (NCBI): domain Eukaryota; kingdom Metazoa; phylum Chordata; class Aves; order Passeriformes; family Furnariidae; genus Sclerurus; species Sclerurus mexicanus. Next base: position 245,426 of record VWZF01006202.1, on the reverse strand, counting down.
AACCAGAGGAGAGTTTCCCCTCCAGCTTCCTCATGCGTTGTTTTTGTTGTATCTTCCCCGTCCCTCATCCTCATGCCCCATCCTCTCTCGGGTGGCCTCACACACTCAACACAGCATGGTTTGTCCAAAGGAAGCTGATACAGAACAAGGCACTAAAAGTGGGGATTTATCTCCTCTTTCCGTCAAGACTGCCTGAAAGAGTATGCTGCTTGACTAGTGGTCCTGCAGGAAACTTCCTCTGTGGCAGCTGCTGCTTTTAATGAAGCAAGTCAGTACACTTCTTTGATGGTATCTGCTTCTTTCTTTTGCTCCCTGTGCAAAAGCTGGTAGGCTCAGCCCTGAGTAGACATCCTCCAGATATAGCAAGCATAAATTTAGGTCTCTGCCTAATCACAGACTATGAACCTCAGCAATTCTTTGGTATTTTTTTCAATTTATAATTGATAGTACAGTTGTGGTGTGCTGCTTCTGAGACAATCCAACTTGGAAAAATACATTTCTCCGTATTACTTGCATTTTCACCAACTATGCCTTTAGAGAGGCTCTCTGTGAGGCTTCTGGGGCTGTGGGGTCTTGTCAGGTCTGAGGGTGAACACAGTGGATGAGTCCACCATTTCTGAACTGGGATCTGCAACCCTTCTTGGGAATGGAGATGCCCTGGAGCTTGTGGGGGGTTCTGTTTGAACTCGTGTGTCCAAGGGGAATCAGCTGGGGCAGGGACATATGCAGCATACTCTGCATGGAGGACTAATGCTGCAAGGCTTGTGAAAAAATGAAAATCATGGTTCTGCAACTTACCAGAAGCTCTCACACAGGAAGAGTCTCACGTGCAGACGAAGTTAGATAATATACACCTGGGTATGAGACATAGCAACGTGTCCATAACATGTCACTGAAATCACAGTCCTCACCTGTGCATCTCTCACTTTTGCCTCCATGCCCATGCTTTACTTCATGGACTGAAACTAATCCTTTTTTTGTTTGTTTGGGGTTTTTTTGTTTGTTTATGCTTACTCTGTCTTCTCTGTTCTGTTAGTTTTTCTGAGCTGTTTAGCCCTCAACACTCTCTCATTCTCTTTCCATTTTTCCTCTCTCTCTCTGCGTCCCCCAGTTCATCTCACCTGGCTACACCCATTATAATACTTTTTATAGCAAATATAATAATTTTATATTTATATATATTATTTTATGCTTCAAAATTTCTTCCCTCAAAGATCTCCCTGCCCCTATCATTGTGACTGACCCACACTGTGAGACAGGTCACCTGTGAGTGTCTTTGTTCCCTGCAGTGCAGAGCTGGCTTTTGTCCCTTGTAACCCTGCTCAGACAAGAATGAGCTCTGATTCCTTGCTCCAGTCAACTTACTTCCCAGCTGGTCAGCCTCTGCCTGCTTCCTACCTAAACCATTTCAACCCTTTCGCTGGATCTCAGTGCAGACTGTGTTTCACTGGGAACGTGTATGCCCTGTCTCTCTCAATTACTGGATACATCTAGTCTTTGTCCCACTGCACTCACATGTGACTTTGTGAACAGTAATTGTCTCATACCATTGTTTTAAAATCCCTAGACAGTTTGTGAGGTACAGCTCCAGACATGCCGTGTCTTAAACATCAGCTTTGCCACAAGTATGTGATGTAAGACAGAGGCAGCAGCCCAGCTATTCTGTATCAGCTATGCACTCATCATCACCTCATTTCCACCTTGTGCCAGTCTTTCCTTGGCCTTCTCAGAGTCCCCAGCCTTGTCTAGAGACAGGAGAGGAATAAGGAAGAAGCACTAGGCTTTATGTGAACCCATAGCAATTTGTCTAGTGACTTGCAATGGATTTCCAAGTACTTGTCCAGTCTTCTCTTGAGCTGATTAAAACTACTTCGGTCCTTTGCATACTTTTTCAAGTAGTTCCACAGCCCTGCAGCACTACTTTCATGGAGTCACCAGTCCCGATCCCAAAGACTTGCTGCTCAACAGAAAATGGTCAACTCAATGGTCAAAATATGATGTGTGATACTGAGATCGGTTTTCATGGCGTTTCTTTTCTTTACCCTTAGCTACCAAACTTCACCTGACATTTCATATAGTCTCACATGATGCTTCTGCAATTTGTCACAACCTGCCCTTATTACTTCAAACAACTTTGTATCATGTGTGACCTTTGTCTCTCACTGCTCATGCCCTTTTCCATGTTATTTATGGATATTTTAAACAGAACAGACCTTAGTGCAGATCCCTGAAATTTCTACTGGTAACTTCCCTCTATTGAGTTAAATGACCATTTGGCCTGTGCTCTGTTTCCTGACTTTCATTTATTTCTCTACTCCAGGACTTCCCACTTTCCTTAGTTTCTCAGTTTCCCTAAAAGTCTGTGGGGAGAGACTTTCCTAGATAACCCTTTTCAATACATTCACTACTTCTTTCAAGAACTTTGAGGGATTGGAAAGGCAGGATTTCCAGGAGCCACGTTGGCTCTTACCAAGTGTATCATATCTATCCAGATCATAAGGTGTTCACTAGTCTGATCCTTTATTGTAACTTTTATTATTTTGGCTGGTAGTCCTCCAGCTTACATGCCTCTAGCACAACAGGTCCTCCTAATGCCTTTCTTAACCTTGGTGGCACTTTTGCTTCACAACATACTAATGAATTTTTCAGCAAGGTGAGGACTACCTCAGTAATTGAATCCAGACATCCTTAGGTTGTCTTGAATCTCTTGCTGCTTCCTTCTGGCAGTCTGGCGGGCCCCATCACATCTATTTTTGCTATGTTTTCTTCCATGCAATCCCTCTAAATTTTGAAGACACTCTGGCCAAGTCCTCTCCCAAGAAGATTCCAGTGTGGGAATCTCCCAGTTCCTGCTACAAGAGCCCATGGGCACAAAGAATCCACCTTGCTTCTCTGCAGTGATCTTGGCCTCCCTGAGCATGGATTTGAGACCCCAGGCTTCAGCTGGCCCCACAAACCTCTGCCAAACCTTTTGATTCTGACATGTTGAAGAAGTGCTTAGAGCAGCTTTCATTCATTTTATACTGTTGCTCCTGCAAGTATTTTATGGCCTAATTATACTTTTAAATTTAGACCACTGAGTTTACCATCACTATTTGGATAAAGCTCCTTGAATGGTGCTTTTGGTGATTCAGTCAAGCAAACATCTACCCTTTCTCAAGCCTCTCCTGCTGGGTTCTGTGTATATCACTCCACTCCCAGTGTGGTGTCTGCCATCCAGTCCTCTCCATACTGCAAGAAAGATTTAGCTGCCTCAGCTTCTGCTCTCAGTTTCCTCATTTGTACACTTTACATCTTCGTATTTTGTCATGTCTGTGAAAAAGTTCTGGGGCTCTTTTGCTTGAGAAGGGATGCTGGATCTAAGTGTGTGGTGGTTAAAACACGAAGGGATATTTCCTTTATGAGATCTTGAACCAACCCAGTACATCACTCTATCCTGAGGACAGGGCTGGATTTCCTCTGTGGAGTCACTAACATGCTAATGCCTGGATGCCCTTAGTAGTAGCATCCCAAAACCTAACCTGGGCTTCATGTCCCCATGTGGTAAACAGCCAGGGCACATGAGAGTGACTGAATTCATCTGGTGCAAGCACTTTTCTGTTCATGCTACCCGCTATGATTTGTCTCTGCATTTTGCAGACAGTGCTGCTGTCCCTGTGAGACAGGGAGAAATACAGACCCAATACCACATTATTATTTTTTAGGCTTGGAAAATAAAGGTTTTACTGTGCTTAAATATATGAGTAGTCTTCAGAAAGGTTTCTGAGAAGAATGTACCCAGTACTGGAGTCCCAGATATTAACATCTATCTATTTCAATTAAATTTATAGTGTAATTTTTGGTTTATTTTTGTAAATGTTGCTGGAAGAGCAATCAAGATACATATTTGCCACTGTTTTTCTCTTAGATTAGTAGTGTTCATCAACATAAAAATATTTCAGTTCTGTTTCCTGGTCAGACACGCCTTGAAAATTATATGCTTTCAACAGAAAGCATAATTGTGTATGCGAAACTAGTGTTCATTTTGCTTTATAACATGCTTCTCATAGCCCATGGTCTCCTGTCATCTTTACCCTCTCCTCTACTCCCTTACAACAACTTTGAGAAAGAAATAACCTCAGAAGTTTGGAAGTGTAACGCTGAACTGCCTGTGCCATTTCTAAAGCAATCTCTCTGCCCACATTTCAGCCAAGACGATGTAGCATCGACTGCTTCATCACCAAATGGACATATTTTCACAGACTTCTTGGGCAGAAGAACAACCTGGCCAGCCCACCTGCCCCATAGCACACAGCGTTCATCTGACTGAGTCCTGCTGAGCTGGGCGTGGAAGGATGGGACCATACCACCCTTTGGAAATTAAAAACAAAAGGAATATTAGAAAGAAACTGAGAGAGTGAGCATCAAACAAGTGCCTCCTCTTCCATCATCTCCTCCTGTTGTCGCTGTAATCCCTAATACAGGCTGGCTCGAAATGCAGAGAGCCTTTCACAAGATTATCTGTATCAATGCAGGCTTTGAAGTACAGGCTGCCGGCATCTCATTACAGACAGAGATCAAACCCCGGAGATTAACGTGGTCCAGGGCCTGCTGGACTTCATTCACACATCACAGAAGTGTTAAGCTATCAAAGCTTACCTTCTCAGCCATAAATCCAGTGGCACACACCCACTGCCATATATCTCTTTAAACAATTGAATCCTTTCAGTCTATAAAGTTCCATTTTCTTCATAAGGCTGAATGCAGATTGGGAAATTGAAATAGTCTAAGATGAAAGATAAACTGAAGTATTATTCTTGGGATATTTGGGTCAGATGCTGACTGCATCTTTTTTTTTTTGTGTAAAGCAAACAGGAAGCCATTTTAACCATAAACTTGCCCACTGATGGGAAATCCCAGGGTGTAAAGGGCCATCCTGGTGCCAGCCAGTTTCTGTTCTCTTCTGGCTCTCGCGGCTGCACAGGAAGCCCATCAGCCATCTGAGGCAGAGCCTGCTCACACTGCTTTGAATTAAGCTTACAGACAGCATGTCCCCTCCAGCCCATCCCACCTCAGGCCATTAGGTCCCTTAGGCAGAAGATGTCAATGCACAAGTGGGTTTGCTTCCACCTCAGAAAGACCTGAAGGTGGGAGCAGGCTATGAAGCCTTTCTAGCTCCGGACTTACAGCTGCATTTAGGACAGGGTTGTGCTAAAAAGTTGAACCAGCGCTCAAAGGCTGAGGTATGCCAGCTCTCCCATCACTGCAGCAGCATCAGCTGGGAGCTCAAAGAGGACATTGACCCTGTTTCTGGGCTGAGATTTGCAGCCCATGCTCAGCATTCAGTTGTCATTACTCTGTTGCAAACTCAAAATGGCTGTGAAATGCAACACCAAGATTTGGAGAGAATTTGTGAAATCTACTTGCACGCTCCCAAGCACTGGGAGAGATGGCTGCCTGTGTGGATGGAACTTTTCCAGATGGATCAACACGTGCATCTTGCTGAAGGACCAGTGACAGGGCTCTGAGAGGATCACTCTTGGAAGGTTGTTTGACTTTTTCGTTAGGGTCACCCACATGCCTAGCAAGCACATCTTTGTCATATGCAAGATGTTCCCACCCAAAAGGGAGCGCAGATGATCAGGTTTTCTGAAGCTAGCCAGTCCAGTGTTCCTCCCAGCAATGACAAATATCTTCTTAAAAGTCCTAACAAGGAAAAGTGAAGCCAAGCCAAGCGTACTTTCAGTATGCAATTAGCATAAATATACTTTGTGCTAAACTGCCCAGAATTAGAAACAAAGAGCTTGTGAAGGTCCTAATTGTTTCAGAGGGAATACATGTCACGAAGAGAAAGACAAAGGGGAGCTATGTCCAAGAAGACATGAGAGAGGCCAAACCAGCAATTGCCTGAATCCAAAACAGCCCCAGAGGCTGCCTCTGAAGACCTTCCAGTGGAGTCAGCATTGGAATTTGCCAGGGACTTAAGCTAAATCCAGCCACAAACCTTGCCACTCATTGGAAACGATACATCTCAGTTGGCACTATGAACCTGCCATGCTTACTGTGAGAATGGCCACAATTACTGACTTTATTGCTAGAGTCCTGCAGATGAAAGAAGGAACATCAAGCACATCACCAAAAGCACCACATTTAAGATGAATCTTTGCAATTGCAAGATTTCTTAAGAAAAAAAATGTTTGTTTGAAGCTTTTTCCTCCCAGTTCATGGTCAGCATAGCAATTGATGGTATGTGGCAATATAGTGAGGGCACAGGGGAGACCTCCAAATTGAATTGATGAAGAATGGTAGCTAGCTCTGGCCTTGATAATTTCTGAGCTGGCCCTCCCATAGAACTGATAATATTTACTTGGACCATCTCCTAGAGGCCATTAGATGAGACTCAAAATACAAACACCTCCATCTGCAAACCCCATCCCACTCTGCATTGAGAATGCCCATGCTTTCTTGTCGCTGTCAGGTAACACCATGAACATCATGATAACTGTGACCAGAGAGACCCTCATGGCCAGTGCAGGCAGGGCAGCATGTGGGGAAAGCTCACACTGTCATTGTGTCCTTTCTGCTTGTGTCCCCAGGGATTTGTTGCTGTGCATACTGCAGGTTTGCCTTCTGGGTCAGGTCTATCATCCTTAGGCTTTCAACATATCCAGGGTATTCACAGCCAGGACCCTGACAGCTTTCTGTACCATGCTGCAGATGGGTTCCCAATGCAGACTTTCAGAATCCCCTTGATCTAAAGTTTCAAAATTGTCTCTCGGACCAGCTCATCACACTTACTTCCCTCCCCCCTCCCCATTCCCCAGATAAACAAGGTTTATTTGACTTGGAAAAGAGACAATAGTCATCTTCTTAATTATGAAAGCTGTGCTGTACAGAATACCTCTCCTAACACTGTGCAAAATTGCATTTAGCAATGTTAACAATGAAGTTACAGTGCTGTGATCTGAGCCTCAGGAGCCATTTGTCTAATCTTCAAACTGGCTCACAGTTTTCATCACTTCACTTTGTCACCGAGACTTCCTTTATTTGTCTGTACCTCTTTCTTTTATATGAGATGCAATCTTTACTACATAGACATGAACATAAATATTTAGACACAACCAGAGAAGCTTTTAGATGTTTGCACAAAAATAAATCTTTCTATGAGTCCTTGGTTCAAGATGGAAGCAGGAGATAATTGCCCATGAAATTCCCTGTGGGTTGGCAAGAGGAAGGGATACTTCATATCTGTCGAAGGATGGCTTTGGGTAAATGGACTGCTGGGACGTAAAACTGATGCTGAAGAGTAGCACTTTGGTGAAATGTTTTGTGAGATTTTATTTTGTTTCCTAACAAAATGAGAGAGTCTAAAAAGGAGAAAAATCAAAAAGGTTGGGTTCATGTGTTGTGACTTTCTTCCAGTGACACACTAAGTGTAAAGGGGAATGTGTTTCTCCATGTCAGAAATACTGTCTAGGTGTAACAGATCAGCAACTCTGGTGGCTCTCCTTTCACTTCACTTTTGGTTTGGGCCAAAATCCAATGAAGTGAAAGGAAAGCCACAATGAAGTCCTTACAGGCTTTAGACCAGACGCATAAATGGCAACTGTGTCTTCAGCTCAGTCTTTACTACAGCTGAACAAGTCACACCTCAGCTGAGACAGAGGCTGTCTGTGGGTATGTGCAGGTTAGGCTGTGGAAAATTCACAGTATCACAGAATCACAGAATATGCTGAGCTGGAAGGGACCCACAAGGATCACCCTTAGCCCTGCACAGGACCATTTCCAAAAGTCAAACCTTTTGCCTGAGAGTATAATCCAAATACTTCAAATGTAATCAAACCTTCTTTCGCTTCAGCTATGTGCAGTTGCATTACTTGACGTTTTGAGAGTACACACAGCTCAGCAAGTGAAGTCTCAGGGACTTGACCTTATTGCTGGGCTTTTAAACTTTCAGACTCACCCCATTCTCAAGAGGGACTGAGCCTCCAGTTTCAGTGGTGTGACTCGCTTGCTCAGCTTTCCTATATTTCAGCGGGTTTCCACTAGAGACAAATTTTCCTCTTTCAGGTTTTCTGTCTTGTGAGGGGTAAGTAACTTCAAATGGTTGGAAAACCTTTGCTTTGATATTTATTGTCAGTCCAATTTTCAGGCATCAGATGCTCATGCTTCCACAGTTAGCTGTCAACCCAGAAACTTTTCCTATAAAATGGCACTGAAAAACGTTGAATTTAAAAATTTTATGTAAAGAAAAAATTGCACATACACGTCTTTTTGTTAACACTTCCCACTTTCAAACACTAACTGTTCTATTTAGGAAAGAGAATAGCATTTCACAGAGTATTACAATTCCAGTTTCAGTTTGCAGTGGTGTATTTTTCTCCAACAGAATAGGAGTAATAGCTTCCATCCATGGCTGCAAGTCATTCATTTAGTGACTGAAACTGCAATGCTTCACCCAAGCCTCTTTGTGTATCAGTGTTTGGGTCTTTTAAACCCTTCTGTGTTATTTGGCGTAGAGGCACCATGAGGTCACCTCCTCCTGGATTCCTTGTCTGCATGCCAGCACCTGGTAGCTGAGGACACCAAAGGTATGGTAACTCAGCTTCAGGAAAAACAAAATTAGAAACAGCAGAAGCAGATGCCAAACAGTAGCTGCACCTGGATTTTGGGTGATCGACTCCACATGTATTTTCCCGTTACTACACAATATCCTAAGCAAACATTTTAGTCTTCCTTTGCAGCCCAGGATCTCTTCATGACTGAAACCTGACTTGAGAATGTTGAGTGAAAAATCTGCTAGACCAGAATTGGTAAGAAATTGCTGGTGCAGTAGTTACATTTCTTATTGGAACCACCTCCCATGTGATAGATGTACAAATGCGTTTCACAAAGCACATGCTTCACAGGCCAGGGAACGTAAGACTAAATGTATAATTTGAGGCACAGTGTACTCAGATCTCAAAGATTTGGTCTTCACTATATTTAGGTTCTTGAAATTGGGAGGTCTTGGTCACTCCTAGTCTCAGCAGCTACCAAACAACAAATTGGATGTGAGGAGTTGAGGGTGTTGTCAACTTTTCATTCCTTTCTTTTTTGAATGCCATTTTTTCCTTTCTGCAGATGTTTTTAATACAGCATTCTGAAATACTTACAGCTGTCAGTGTCTAATGAGCCTCTAACAGGCCATTTCATACTATTGCTTTATGTCTTTAAAACATACCATTTACAGAAAAAAATGTTTTAGTTGTATGGTTTGCAGTATTTCTGGAATAATCTAATTCCTGTCTGTCAGCATTTATTGTCAATACTTTTTTAAATAAAGGTTTGCATGTGTGGGGAGAGACATACACAGACATATATGTATTTTTATGTTTACAGCTCAGTAGAAGATGACCCAACAAGAAGCTCTCCTGAACTTCTGGTAATTATTGCAGTGAAAGCATACCTATAACTTGAAAAACTGATTACATGAGTTTTTGCATGTTCTGGATATTTGGGTCAAAAAAATGAGGAAAAGGCAATTTTGATTCCTCACAAGAGTAAATCTGCTCATAAATATAAAGGTTAGATGAAATGTGCATGTGCATTTACTATAATTATTTGTAAAAAATTGACATGAAAGCATTTTAGTAAACAAAATGTGGCTTTAATTTCTTTTAATGATAATTCTGGATATAGAAGTAAAAACAGCTATAAGAAATAATAAAAAATAAAGGAAAATCCAGATTTTCCAAAAGCAGCATCTCTCATTTTAGCACAGCACCAAAGCAGTCCTCTGTGCAAAGCACTTTTCCCTTTGCAGAAGCTACTGCTCTGTACTTTGGGAACACAGTCACCACAATGAGTCTCCTCAAAGGGGTGCACTAAAAACCTGGGACCAGGGCAGGTTTTGAACGAGTTTGAGAAATATGACTCTAATGCTGAGTAGTCCCTCTTCTGCTACTAACTGGTCGGCTTCACTGTGTGACTCTTGGCAGATGAAGAGTTGTGCATGTTCCCAAATACTCTGTTATAATCCTGCAGCCTGCTGGAGTTCTGATGTGGCGTCCTGGAGCTTGACAGACATGGCTACTTTTTTACTTCTTTTTATTTTTTTGAAATCTTTGAAATGCCCTTTTGTTCTCTCCTCATCGACAAGGTGCCATCACACCATACACAGTGCTTACAGACTGTTAGTGTCCAACCCTTCTTGGAGGAAATCTCCTCTCTGCCGCCCTTTCCTCAACGTTCTCCCATTTTGAAGACTCCTGCAGCGGCTTCCTGTGTCTACCCAAGGCTGTCCTGTCCTCCCTGCCCTTTCTAAACCCCAGACTCCCAAAAGGCAATGGGCCAGTAGTTTAAGGAAGCACTGTGGCCAGTGTGGGACAGCTTTCAGCCTGCACAAATTATCTGGAGCTCAGCATTGCTGCTGGCCTGGCCTGGCCCTGCCTTGAAATATTGCTTAAGGTGCTGAAAAGTAGCAGATGGGCTCCTCCACATCATTGTGAATCAGAGGAAATAGTAAGCAGCATTTCAGCTGTGTGGGAGGATCTCTGACACTGGTACTTGAGCAGAAGCAAACCTCCAGGAGCCGTAGGCAGTTACCTGTGGCATTGCCCAGGTGGGAAATGGCAACTGTGTGCCTAAAGATAAGGCACCCAGGTAAGTCCTTATCACTCTGATGACACTGCTTTGGAGGAGTGAGCCTGAGTCCTGCACCTGGTGGAGGGGACAGAACGGCCCATCCCAAGGGCTATCCTAAGCCCAGGCAGCACCACAGGTCTCATGAGCAACAAAAATTTGTTAGCTGTTAGTTCTTGCAGCATCCGTGGCATCACCATGAGTTGTCTAACCACAGAGGGAGACATGGCAGGAAGAGGGGCTATTCCTATGTTTCACAGTGGGGTGCTGTGCTGGCATGTGACAGGGGCCATAGGTGTCCCTGGCAAAGTACATTGCAAGCAAGAGTAGACACCACAGCACAAGAGAAGAGTCAGGCACACATACAAGTCTCAGCTAAAATAATGTGTGCTGCTTGACACAGCAATGTATCACATCCCATATGGCAATTTCATGGTGATTTTTTTCCTGGAGTAACAATAAGTTGATTTTGAGTAAGGATGATAGAGGCTTTGTGGAAAGGGGTTCCTGCCAAGATGACAGCAGAAAAATGTTGAATGATGGAGGGCTCTAGGCACCCAATGCCTAAGCCTCAGCTTGGGAAGACCAGCTCATCTGGGTTCAAATATATTGGTGGAAGAGGGAACAGAATGCCACGAAAGTACAGGCACACTTACAGTCACATGTGCCCACACACACACACACACACACACACTCACAATATAATCACAGAGGCCTCATCGTGCTGGAAAAAGAGGGTAAACTCCAGCCATAGTGGATGTCTTGGACCAGAGCTGTCTCTTTGGGATGTACACAGGAGCTCAAGCAGGGGGAGACCACAGATTGCTCCCCTCTACCCCTGAGCAGGACGGGAAAAGAGCCAGAGGCATGGGGCACTTTGAGTGCTCTGACTTTTCCAGTGATGCTGCAGTGAGTCTGCTTAAGGCCATTTCAGGGAACCGTGTCTACATGGGGAAGGAGTCATCTATTTTATAAGACTGGCAGACTGAGCTGAGCAATGCATTTGACCACACAAGCTCTTTTTGATGCTGAGGAGTTGCCCTCAGCCTGCACTGAGCACAAAGTTTCTGTTTCTGCATCAGGCTTGGAAAAGGGCATGTATGCCCAAAGGGCTTGTCCATTTTTTCCAGCTCTATTCTGTCCCTCCACAAACCTTGCCTTGTCACCACAGCTTCCACAGTGCTCATTCTATACATGGATGGTCACCATGGACTTATAAGTGAGAAGATGTTGTCCAATGGCCATTGGAGTGTGTTACAACTGGGATTTGCTCTGTCAAAGAACAGTCCCTCTTTGAAGGTCTGGCTTCCTATGGCTGAGAGAATACTGGTAGTTCATGGAGGCAGCTAAATCGTGGGCGTGTTTATTGAAATTACAAATAGCTTTATACAGACGGGTTAGCCTGGTCACTGGGAATTTGTATGGGTAATTATGGGCTCATTATTATCTTCCCTGCAGGGAAGACACATGACCCAGTAGTCTGAGGAAAAAGTTGGGCGCCAGGAACTCCTGGACTCTAATCCCAGCTCTGACACTCCCTGCTCTGGCCCCAGGCAAGTGACTTAACTTTGTGCCTTGGTTTCTCCGTCTGTAAAATAGGGATAATATCTCTGAGGAGTGTTGTGAGGATTAATTAGATAATGTTCACTTAATGCTTTGAAGATATGAAATGTGAAATCTTATTATGCAGCTTGGAATGCTTTCCAGGCTCTTTTGATTTCTGACCGCACGCTTTCATTAGATCACCTCCTTCCCCGCGGAGGTGGATTCGCTTGGGAGCCACCCCAGCTAATTTGGGAGTTGTTTTTTTTTCCAATAGCTTGGAGCAGTTCCCAAACACTCTGACTCACACCGACTTGTTGGAGAAGCTGCCTGTGACACCTGACCTGGCTGGGGAACGCCTCTCCTTGGTGTGTGCTGCTTTTGGGAGACAAGGCAGGGAGTGGCTGGAGACAGAATGAATCAAGTTTAACTGTCTCTAATGATGCCAGGGATAGATTTTGCCCTATGGCCTTCTGCAAAAGCATCTGCACCTCTGGGATTCCTCGCTGCCCAGGGATGCAAGAACCTTTACTGCTGTCCTGCCACAGATGCAGATGCTTTCTAAGCATCTGACTAGATCCTGTTATTGTCTTGATATTGTGAGTCATGAATGTGGGACATTAAGGATTTTTTTTTTTAATTTTTTTTAAGAAATGATGTCTCAGTCATTCTCTTTCCACACAGTCAGATTCCTTAGAAGACTGACTCCTCGGGAAAATGCAGATTTCTGTAGTGCTAAGTCACAGTGTAGGACACAGTAACGTCAATTATTGCTGATTAAGCAATAGCCAAAGGACGCTTTTTTCCTCGAGTCTACTTTTTTTGGAATTGTTCAGTGGTCCTGTGAGCCATGTCAGTCGGCTCCTCAGTGGGAACCTGCCCCTTCCCACACGGTCCGTGCTGCACACCTTCATCCAGCAGCGCTCCGGCTGCGGCAGCCGCCGCGACAGGGACAGGTGGGAGTGCAGTGGGTGTCGCAGCCAATCCAGCTGCTGGGACCCGTGACCAGAGCCCTGTACACCCTGGGTTGAAACACAAAAGACTTGGAAATGCTTTAGTTCACCCCGAAGCATCGCAGACTCCGGTGCAAGCACCTTCTCAGCCCTCCAGATGAAAGGAGTCCCTGCGTGTAGCCTTCCCCGGCACAAAGGGTTTGTCACCCGCAGGATTTGGCCTGAAGGTGCTGCGAGGGCTTTGATTTCGGCTACACAGAAGCAGGAGCTCCCTCGAGTGGAGCGAACACCCCACTGCAGCGCGGCGGGGCTCGCAGGGGACGCCCGCCCCGGGTCCGCAGCGCTCCGGCGGCAGCGGCTGGGGCGGCTCGGGCAGGGAGAACCTGGTGGGAGGAACAAGCAGCGTGGAGATAATTGATGAGAAACTAACTTTCAGAGCCAGCTCTTGCTTCCTTTGAAATCAGGACCTTCCTCAGGGCAGACAAACTGCTCAGGAAACTAATCCCCGCTGCTGCAAAGTATAGAACAGTCAGGGAAACACAAAAATTTTGCTAGATTTCAAAGTAGTCCCAGTTTATTTGCTCATCCCCTGCCCTGAGAGTGAAATTCTTGTTCAGAGAGAGGGCTTTTCGGCTCACTGTTGTCTCCCCAGAACACTGAGAACAAGTTTTGTGAGGACAGAGGTCTCCAAACTGTACTTGGACTGTAAAACTTGTTTGCTTATGCCCTCATCTCTAATGCCTGCAAAAAGTTCAGTTCTTTGCCATGCATCTCAACTCTTCATATTACACCAGACAAGTGAATGAAACCCAAAGACAAGGGTGGGAAACACCTAAGCAGTAACTTTCACTCTTCACTCTGTAGTTTATGAGTATGGGAGTATTGTCCTGGGGTGTTGGTAGTGGAAAGAGGGAGACATTTCTCCACTTTGGGAATGCAGATCATTTAACACCTTATCGGTCACAAACAACATAGGCTATACCTAGGAGTTATCAAACAACTAGAACGGACTGTGATATGGTGCAAGGAACTGCTGGTGTGGCATCCTCCTTGAGTGCTTTGTCACGTTCTACATCGAACAGGTGTAAGTTGTGTTCCTGAAAAATGCACAGGGAAAAGAGAGGAAGAATGAGCCAAGTACCACCTGGAATCATAGAATCATAGAACACCAGATTCCAAGGAACCTCAAGATCATCTGGAATAAACTTTCTGGCCAACGGATGATAAAAAAGTTTGTACTGGACATTGCTGCAGAGTGATCAAAGAACAACAAAGGAGAAATACAGGAGCACTTCCAGAATGCAAAAGCACATGTCATGGTGGACATGGACCCCATCACAGGGGCTGTGATTTGATCCTAGGACTATGGCCAAGGCTCATGGGTTTTCCAGTCCCTCTCCTTTGACTCACTGGTGTTCCAGATCCTGACACTATTTTAGGCACATCAATGCAGACCTGTGCAGAGGGTGCTGTAGTCAGCATGCAGTTAAAGGAACAATATGTCTGTAGAGAGCAAACCTGTTTCTTTGGCTAAGCTTTCATTATATATGCTATCTGCTAAGTCATTGAAATGTTTTGGAATGAATATATGGAAGAATTATTGTAATTGAATCTAAGTAGTGCTCAAATTAATGTAAATATGATGCATCAGCCTAATAATTAAAGTTGTCAGGTATGGGTTTTATTCAGAGCTTGAATTAGGTTCCTGCTTGAACTTGTTGATTTGCCTTGGAGCTTGCAAGGCTGAGCTCAAAAGACGAAGTATTGTGGGAATGCTGAAAACAACATAGTGAGTCAAAGGGCTCTTCTGCTCTGCTCTGAGGACTTTTTCTCATACCATCTGCAGCACTCCTCACTGGGGACTTTGCATTATATGCAGCAGCCCCTTTGTTTCTTTTAGGGAGGCATTTCACAACATCTATGTGGCAGCTACACCCCCAAAAGGTCGTCTTTCTCCCAGCCTTCTTCACCAGAGGACCTTGGCAGAACTCCACATCTCAGCCCGTCCAGCTCCAGGGCCAGGAGGCATGACTGGAGCAGGCTGGCTCTGCCCGGGGCTGCTTGGGCACCTCCCCAGTGCTCCCAGCTCCAGCAAACAGTGTTACTCCAGTTAATTCCCTTGGGAACTACTGTCTCACCAGTTAGGAGCCACTAGGCTGGGCTCATGCAACCACAAATTTCAGCTGAAATGACCCCTGGAAACAGCCTGGTCAAACTTGCTCTGCTATGTCTGACCTCAGAATAGGGTGCCTGAAAAAGCACCCTTTAGGAAACAAAATGATGCATTCCTATGGATATTCCAGTTCAGCGTGTGGCCCCAAGTGCTTTAATTTTCAAGGCATGATTAGGAAAAAGAGGCTTAGGTTCAGGTTTCAAAGCTGAGAAAATACACTAAGAATAGTCAAATGGTTCCTTTGGAGAAAAAAATCACTAAATCAACTGGCCCACACCTTCAACACATAAAAGCCCAATTAAAAATAAAAAAGAAAAAGAAAAAGAAAAAGAAAAGAAGGGCCCTCCACTCCCCTAGCCCAGCAAAATTATTCTCATTTTTTCTTGGCCATTTGTACTTGTTTTTTGTGTTTAAGTCAGACATTTGCTGATGAACACAGATGATGCATGCATTTGTGCGCAGATACTTCTCAAACGTACACAAACACACATATGAATGAGGTCCAGCCAAGCCCTTGTTCCTAATATCTCATGCAAAAGTTAATGTGGAATGTGAAAAATTCAGAGTGAAGTTATAGCCGCCTTCTGTGTAGCATGAAGTCCTAAGCAAATTCATGACTTGTCTATTCTACATGGCACATGATTCTGCTGGTTCCTGGTGACATTCACCAAGAGGTGGAAACTATCAATGACAACGTTTCCAAAAATATCATTTTCCTGTGGGAAATTTTCTATTAGCAGCAGAGAAAGCACAGAGAAACAGACCTGTCGCCTAATTCCTTGGAACTGGTGTGAATAATTCTCTCTAACAGTGTCTCTCCAGCATATTCCAGGAATCCTATTTTAAACATAACTTCTAGCCAGCTGAGCTCCAAGCAGTCTGAGCACTGCTAGGGAGGCAGTAGTGTGTTTAGGACTAGCCCTGCTATCAGACCAGCCCAGCAAAGCCAGGTGCACCCACAGACAAGATGGAAAGTTTGGCCTCTTGGTGTGATGAAGAAGAGCCATGTGTGTGTGTTGTCACTTCAAGGAAAGCTGGTTTGGGCAAAGTATCTTCACTGTCTTGCTCTTTAACCCTGCCTGCTCCCAGCTGGAGATGAATCCCCAAAAAATTATTAAACAAGATCTGATGACATGGGAAAAGACCCAAGTCCTTCCCTACACGAAAACCTTTCTCATGCTGCTACTGACACTGCTACAGGAGGTGGGATGCCGTTTCTATCCAGCCTGCTAGCAGGGCTGGATCATGGGTAACACCATCAAATTGTCCCACGACAGAAAGAACAGGGATGGCAAGGATGAACCATTAGGGCAGTGAGACTGTCCTGGTGGCTTCAGGCTTCTCTGTTTCCTGAGATGACATTACAAGACTGGTATTTGCTGAGATGTTTGGCAGCATATCCCCTGTAGCACATGAAAAGGCTTTGTATGAGGGGACAGCGTAGGCTGCATTGCAGAGACACTGCCTTCCCACAATGCCAATTAAAGATAATCTCAGTGACTGAACTGTCTTTTTCTGGGTCTGGAGCTGTTTAGCCCACTCAGAAGTACTTTATGCCCTTGCAGTTGAGTGCGGTGGAACTGAACAAAGTTCTTGTTTTTATTGTTTCATACAGAGCTGAGATCACCAAGCTCCCATTTAGCTACTCTTATATTTAGCATTTCCTTCTGCAGCATCACCACCCTCTGCTCCTCCAGAATCTCAATGCATTTACGAATGGAAGGAGAGCACACCAAATCAAGAAAATAGACTAAGCAACATTCTCTCAATGCATCTAAACATGATCAGCATTACTGTGCCTTCCTTTCTTCTTCTGAGCAAAAGTAAATAAAATGAAAAGCACCTTGGGAAGGTGTCCTTGGGGGTCTGTCCACTCAGGCTGAGCATGATGGAAGCTGGCTTTCACTTCCTGGAGGGAGGTTGGAAATTGGTCCAGAAATTTGTTGTTATAATGACTTGGTATATATTGGCTGCTAACAACACCCACGATACGCTACATGTTTTCTACTACTGAAGAAGGGGCAGACCCAGCCCACAGAAATAACTCCAAGCTCAAGGAGAAGTGGACCACAGTGAGAAAGAAAAGAAGACTAGCAATTAAAAGGGAAAAGTCAATTCTATATGCTGTTCTCAGCAGGTTGGAGCAGAGCAGGGCACATTGATGCATGGGTGACCTGTAGGCTGTCCTGCCCCAAACAACAGATGGTCACTTGTAGGACTACTGTGCATCCGTGGGTGAAACAGGAGCTACTCATCCTTTGACCCCAAAGGCTGCATCCTCCCTGGCTGTGGTCCTTCGTCTAGCCAAGTGTGGGGTTACTGTGACACAGAGCAGCAGACACAGCCCTCGACCATGTGACGAAATGGCTTATCTGAGGCCTTAGTCACAAGAGTCAGCATATAATAGTAATAAGCAGTAATGGAGGCATGGGTTATAAGTATATATGTCAGAACATGAGATAATCCCACTGGTGAGGAGCATGTTACAAAAACCTTGCAGCGGGAATTGTCAAGAACATGCTAGGTTGGAGCCAGCTCCTTCTGGTTAGGGCTGGGGTTTACTTTTGAGATAGTGGTCTGTTGTGGAGAGACCTTTCTCTCCTGGAGTCAAAGTGCAAAAATACAATCACACTTCTATTATGCCCATAACTTGCCTGTATGATTTTATACTTTCTTTATGCTGGTTGATAGATTGCTCTAATGACTGTGTTGATATTTTTTAATGGTATTCACTTGCAATTTCATATAATAAAAGTCTTTTCTCACTTTGAACTGCAGCATTTTCTCAAATGTGGCCTATGATGGTTTGCATTTGCTTTATTATTAATTAAAAGTAGATGTCTTTCTTGAGAACATTTCATTGCCATGCAGATGAGCCAGCACCTTCAAATGGATTTCTTCCACATTTTATTTCTTTAAATGCATTGCCTCTTAAACCTTGATGAAGTAAGAATTTGAATAACTATTTTTGCAAGGTAGAATTCACTGATAAAGTTCAGATTCTTATCATCTCAATTTAACTACTTTGGTTTATTTAAATAGGGGGAAAACAGCAACTTGCAATTCTACAAGAACAGCTTCTTCAGAGGTTTTCACTTATGTTAGTCTTGGACTGGGTTCAAACGCTGTGAGGATGCCTTTATCCTGTCAGCGCTTCCATGCTCTGAGTTCTCATATTGACTTTTCAGCCCATATGAGCCTGCTGAAGCAGTCCTTGTTGCTGCAGTTGTGTCCAAATACACAGAGCCAGTTTTACAGAGTAAGCTGCCTGAGGATGCTTAAGGACTACCTGCAAGCCTCAGATGTCTACGTGCTTGGGTTTTGATGCCAGGTACCTAAGGAAAAATCCCGATGCCTTGCTGTTTTCTAAAAAAATCACCTCAGTTTTATGCTCAGTCTTTGAAAGTCTCTGAAATTCTTTTCCGGATGAAAATTCCATGCCTTCATATCCATGTGTGGGATTCAACAACTTTTCTCGGTCTCATCTTCCAGATGGAGGCTGCTGTTCTTGTTACCATTTTCCCTTCCCTTCCCTTCTTCCATTTTTCTATTACCTTTATTTGCAATTCTGATCTACCAAACTGACAACCTGTTCACATTCATGGGATCATGTAAGACCCAGTTTTCCTACAATGTCTATGAAAGGAGCTGCTAAAAAATCACTCATCTAAATTAAAGCTTTAGGTGCTTCCTTCATTTGGAATTTCCACATGCCTGTGTGCTCCAGTTTTGTATTTGAACTATTTAGTCTCTAGAGGTATGTCCTACTTTTTATGCCTTGGGAAAAGTTGAAAGGAATAAGTAATTAATAATAAACTTTTTAAAGCCATAATCTAACAGTATAGCTCCAATGATGAAAAACCTTTCTCCTTTCATTTGCATCAGAAGTTTCTGATCAGGAAAGGTGAGAGATACTAGTGAAAGGATGTCTGGAGTTGAGATGTCACACTGACTCACCAGAACCTTCACTTCCCACAGCCAGCAGCCACCCCAGTGGAAGATGGGAATGTACTGAAACGGAGCCTTCCTGCTTGTGATTTCCAGTATGTTTTGGTTCTGTGTCTGGGGAGACACTTGCAAAACCCCAGGATCCCTCTGTCCTTTCTGTAGTTTCCACTGATGATGAACAGAGCGTGGAGGCTGATGGAGCCTGGACAAGGGTCCCCCATTTTAGATCAGACTGCTCCATGGCAAGTGGGAGTAAGCAGAGGTGGACTCCCCTCAGTTCACATATCCCACCATTGTGCAATCAATGACATGCTCCTCTCATTTTATGTGCAAGCCACAGGAGCAAAGAGCATCTGAAGAAAGGAAAGAAAATTTTAATAGGAATAGAGAGGACTCCCAGCTTGTGTCAAGGAGCTGCCTTATCCTGATGTAAGCAGGTAGAGCCACACTGCTTTCCTAAGTGGGCATGAAATACTTGTGCACAGCAGGGCAAAGACCACCAGGAGAGAGTTTGCAGGGAAGTCACAGAGACAGCAGCACTGCCCAGCCTCAGAGGTATTGTTTTAGAGTGAAACTACACACACTGTGCCCAAAGCAGTGTTCCTGTCTGGCTCAATTATAACAACTTTAATAAAGGAAAGTTCAAAGGTGAAATCTTGACACCTAAAATTCATCTATCTGTAGCCATGTTTAGAGATGTCTTGGTGGATTAGCTGATAGCTGGCTCTCCGAGCTCCCACAAACCCTAAATCTTTAGCACTCAATAACATGGAAAATCCCTGAGCTTGACTGAAAAATGGGACTGACACACTAGAACAGTTAGCACAGTGGCTTCTAGCTTGTCTTTCCTTTCTGAACACAAGGGCTCCCTGTGCAGAGGCATGCAGTGGTCACAGACAGGGAAAACAAACAGTGTCAGCTCATCTGCTCACCAAGGACTGCTTTTCCAGGCAGTTTTAGCTGCTGTCCACATAGCCTTTGTTGTCTTATTTCCAGGCAGCTTCTAGAGCTGGCAGGCTTGGAGAGCAGCTTGGAGAGGGTGAGGTAAAGCAGAGAGGAGGTTCTGTGTGAAAGAGGGTAGGGAGGACAGCCTCTCTGCTGCCTGGGTGTTTATGAACAGAAAGGCTGGTTTAGAAATCCAAAAATGGCTATGGAAACTTTTATTTCAGTTTACACCTAAAAAAAGAACGCAACTCTCTGAAGTTCAGGCTTTATTCTCAGTGAAGTTTCTTGCACAATCATTAAAAATGTGGACTGTTTGCACTCTTAAGCAACAAACCTGCTGTAATTACTTGTGCAAACTGAGTATAAGTGAAGATTTTCTTCCCTTGGGGGTCTGTGTCTCATACAGAGGAGGAGAGGGACCAGCAGGGAGGAGATGAGCATGCCAGCCCTGCAACCATTTGCACGTCATGGGGCCACCTCACCAGGACAGCAGGGATGTGAGACAAACACCACTGAAGGCAGGAGGAGAGTCAGCAGCATTGATTATTTTTTACTGGTAAACTGAATATATTTTTAACTAGCTTCAGGAGCATTGCAGACAAATCTAGTGGAAGAGATCCCACCCTGCCATTTTGTTTCTCCACCTTAGATCAGCATCCTTCACTCAGGTTTTATACCCCGAAAAATGGGGAACTAACTGGCTGTATAGCACTAACTGCTAATTTTAATAACAAGAAGCTAACTGAACATGACATGAGCAAAATTAATTATTTCATTTTCCAAGATCTACTGACTAGAAATACATGTTGAAGGAAATCCTCCATGGATATCTCATAGACACATTCTCAGCATTCTGAAAATTTCTGCCCTTTTTCAAAGACTAATGTAATATTTACTCCTTCTCCCATATATTCCTGGATCCCAATAAATGTAAATAAGATGCTTTTGCTTTCATATTTGGACACTATCTGCAAAACCTCATCCCACCAATCCAACCTTTGCGCTCTTTCTCTGGCCACCACCCGCTGACTTACTACCACTGCCCTGTCCTGAGGGACACATGACACTACATTTTGTCTTTCCTTTTGGGAGTGATCTCTGTGCTCCATTTACAGACTATCTTCCTTAGGCTTTTTTTGCTTCTTATTCAGGTCTCTATTTCTTCAGACTTCATTCTTCCCTGTTCTCACACCATAGGCTGGAAGCAGAGATGGGTGGTCTGATGAGGTGCTGTGCACCCCGATGAGGGTGGTTTCCCTTGGTTGTCCAGAGGACCAGAGCTTTCTCAGCAAGATTTTCTGGAACAAGACCCAGGACTTGATGTTTCAGTATTACAACCCCTTCTGTGTGTTTTCCAGTATCACAAACGTTTCATCATCTATTATTCTGTAATTAACCCTAACCTACTGAATTCCAAACATTTAATCTTGAGAAAATAACTGTTAGGATTCAGTATTAAAGAATCATGGTAGCTTTATAGCCATCCTGAATATTTAAAGCATCTGGAATCCAGAGTATCTTGGTGCTCAGTGCTTTGGCTTTTATTCCATCAATTAGGGGAGATTAACTGAACTAAGTGAGGTGACTTGGATTTCCTCTTCCTTGTTTCACAAAGGTTGTTGGATGCTCACAGGTCTTTCCATGAGCAAATGTGACCAGTCACAGCACACAGGGGCCATTACTTTATATTTCTATGTTGATTTTTTGATACTTTTTTTTTTCATTTCCCCTTGGAAGAAGTTTGGGGCATGATACTCTTTTTGCTTCAGCCAGCCATGACTTCTAGAGGGACATCTGCATTTTAAAAAGGTGGTAAATAATTGTTCTGTGGAGGTGACTGTCTTCTGGTTACACACTAAGTTATTTTAAATATGTTCCTTAGCATTTGTGTAACCAGCTGACCTTCACAGAGCTCAGAGTCAGGACCCAGAGCTGAAACTTCTGCTGGGAAATCTGCAACCCGCTGCTTGGAGACACATTCACTGAGCTGTGGTCGCTGTAGCGGGTTACACTGTCCCTCTGTTCTATTGTCACTAGGACTCAAAATGGGGTAAAACCAAACCCAAAGATTTTTAGTTGTATTTCCAAAGCTTGAAAAACCTGGATTTACAGAGCAATTTTCATTGTGGCATCACTGTGAGATCGTGCTTGGCAGCAAGAATCGTTTTCATTTCCTTACAGACAACAGATTTTAAGATGCATTTGGCAGGACACCCACTCCATCTCAATTCCCACCACACTTCCTGGGACTGGATATGGCATTGTTGGAAGGGGACATAGAGACATCTTGACATGTAGAGAGTGTTTCTGTTCCTTCCCTTTTCATTGCTGCTGCCAGGCACATCCTCTAACTTTGGAAAAAAAATGCAGCTTGGCATGCCACCTTCCTGATTTCTGCTTCCTGGGTTTCGTTGTATGGAGTCTGGAGGTGTCACAGCTCCAGAGGTGGCTACATCCATTGTGGTGGCATTGAAACCCATTGCAGAGACCAAGAAACAGCACGGTGTACATCCATAGTAAACAAGGCATCCTATAATCTGTTTCAGAAAACAATTGCAGACCATATAGTGTGATGCATGCTATTTTCTTTTAAAGTTGGGAAGTAATATGCTAGTATATATATAATATATAGTATATATAGTATATATATAATATCCTGTAAAATTCTTTGTCAAATGAGTTAAAAAAGGATGCTGGTGCCTCATTGTTCCCATTTTCATGATTCTACAGGCACAGCCTCCCTTAGCAGTGAGGTCTTCTCTGGCTTTTATCATCCAAGATTACCCTAGTGCTGATGACTTAACAAGATCTAACAAGATCACAGCACAGGGCAGTATACCTGCAGGTAAAACAAAGGTCGCTTTGGAGTAATTTTCTCACAGTCTGGAACACAAAAATGTTCAACTCTTAGAGCTTTTTCAGTGGCAGAGTAGACTAGTAGCCTAATAAATGCAGTTGCACGTGTTTGATGGAGGTTCACCTGGATCTATTCCATGGGCTGCTGGTACTTTATAGAACATCATCAGCACTAAGCCTATGTGATTGTATTGGCAAATGAGCTAGTTGCTAAGATAATTTAGCAACCAGCTATCAGATGCAGAAGAAGCAAGCACAAAACCAAGTCCTTCCTGTAGATCAAAAAGCAGTGGGAACTTAGCCTATTTTAAACTGCATGGTCCACCATGATCCACTGTGATGGGAAACAGTTTTCTGTACACCTGGGAAGAGTGTTGCTCTCCCTTCCTTCTTGTCTCCACCAGAGCTACCCAGGGCTCATGCACTATGGTTGGATCATGTACCTTCAGAGGAGGACTTAGGCTCCATTATGAACTTAGGTATATGAACGGTCTGATTTTACACTGCTTGTTTCCATTTACATTCCCACGAAGAATGGCTCTGCTGTGTTCATCCTTGCTAATGTACTGTATCATCAATGTCCAGTTCATTTCAGTTGCCTGATAAGGCTCTGCCATAGGTCAGATCTTCTTATGGTCATCTTTAGGTCAGGTGCCTCTGCTTATATTGCAGGAGGGTTGGACTATATGACCTTCAAAGGTCCCTTTCACCCAGATTCTATGATTCTGTGATTCTATGATTCTATGATAAGGTGTGCTCTCATTTAATTTTCTCTCCCAGATACTGTATCTGTGTTTGCACAGTGAAAGAATACATTTAAATAACCATGAAAAAAGGCAAAAGTCAGCCAGTTACACTCAATCTAGGTAACGTAAACCCCTTTTCCTTCACTTGCTGGGAGCACTAGGAAGAGAGATGTGTAACGGTCATGCTACCAAGTTCTGTACAGTCCACCTGGCCACTGACCCTTCTACACCCCACAAGCCTCACTTCCCTTTCAGAGAACAAACTGTTTTGAACCCAAATAGCAGCTGTTCGGTCCCAGTGTGCCACAGCCAAGCAAACAGCACAAACACTAGCAAGTTTAACATGTTTTATTTCTGGAGTTTTTTCTATGACTTTCCATAAACCCTGACTATGATTTTCTGAGCTCTTCCTGTCAACTGGAGACTTTTGTTTGTCATGAAGAGAGACAGATTGTGAATTTGCAGGACCTATTTTCTTGAGACAAAAGCTGAGTGCAGATAAGCCACCTTCACAAGTGCCCAGTCATAGTGCAGACAAAGACCACCATAAAGACTGGGACCCATCTGTCCAGATGAACCCAGGGTGCATGTTTGGGCAGGGCTCCAGGGAGGAATGCCTGTGTCACAGCCAGGGATGATGGCCCTCAGCAGAAACTCTGGACCCAGCCGCGCTGGAGGGGGTGGCACTGCCTTCCTGAAATGAGTCAGCCACTGGCAGCATGAGAATTGCCTAACAGAGACCACAAGTGTAGGAGGGATTTTCTTACTCCTTTACTAGGCTCTGCAGAGCCATCAAGCCTGCCTGAGTGGGGCAGTGGGTGTGCTCTGGTGCAGGAGAGCTGCGTGCAGTCTGGCAAAAATTCTGTGATAGAGTCTTGGAAGAGAGACAAAATAAAGCCAAACTGCATGTTAGGATGGTTGCTGCAGAATGCTTTATCTACGTCATCTTTCTCCAGTGTAGAGAAGTGAAACTTCCTCATGTGACTGAGTCTATTATTAATTATTAGAACATCCAGGGCACTGGCAGTTTGGAACACCCCATCCCAGGGCTTTAGGAGGTGTGCAAGCACTGCGAAGGTGGAGCCTACCCTAAGGAGCCCATGCTATAAAACACAGTAATGGGTAGATAAAACAAGGAGATTTCGAGGTGGCAAGAGAAACTAGTGGGACAGGTTTGGGAAGCACATCAGCCAGTAATGGCAGCTCACCAGTGTAATTCTGGGGGAGTTGTACTGGTAGAGGCGTGATTTGAGAGAGGTTAGCTTTGGGCTGTTTCTAATGGGGGTTCTTCCTGTACTGAGAGACAGTCCAGGAGGGAAGAAGTAAGTTGCTGCCAGAAAATGTTCTTGGGCTTTGCTGCGTGGTGGGGGAGTTGGCAGTACAGTGGCATCTGGGAGATGAGATGCTCTGAAGTCCTTGGAAGCCAAGACAAGTAGATACAAGCAAATTCCCATGCAGTGCCCTGCCTAATAGATCTTTTTTCACTTGGAGGATCCAGAGTGTCTGACTCCAGCAAACTGCAGAGCCATAACATTGACCGCAGTTTCCCCCTCCCTCTCCCCTTTAATTTTCCTTCCTTCCTTTGTGCAAATAAAGAAAATGCACTGGGAATTCTTTTGAAGACAGTAGGGTTGGGGTTTGCACTGGAATTTCATAAGGAAGCTTATGAGATATTATAAGACGTCTTTAGAAAAAGACTCTTTGAACCTTTTATCTTAATGTATTTACCTCTAGAATACACAGACTTTGTATTCAAGAAAAGCACTTTACAGGGAGAAAATTAAATACATAATGACTTGTAGGAGACCAGCAGACTATATCCTGAGATATTTTACTGTGGGTTAGCACCAGGGAAATTAAACCACTGACATACTCTTGACCTTGATTTTGGTATTTCTGTTCCATGACATAAAACAATCAAGTTAATAGAAATATTTTATTATTGTCCCCTATAAATAAAACTAGGAGCAGGATGCTGTAGATAAGTATCACTCATAGTGGTGTAGTTGGTAGAAAATTCTATTTCAATATTTCATTTCAGTTATAAGAGCTCGTATTGCCTTAGGTGACTGGTAAAAAAACCCCACGTAATAGCAGGTTATTGTGCAATGCACTGTAAAACCATCAGGCAAGGGTGTAAGCTTTTTATTTTTTAAGTGAAAACCAACTGAATAAAGTGCCTGAAGTAATTTCTGTTATTTTTCTAGCATTCCTCTGATTACTTTCTAATATATGCTGAAGACATGCTGTAACTTCAGTTATCAAAGTCCTGTAGACTTATTTGAAATAAAGGAAATTATTATGTACAATTGGATGAATTACCTTACTTAGGAAGGCAGGAGACTTCAAATACAATGTATTCTGACAACAACATACATCAAAATGGAATAGTTAGCACTGACGCATGTGTTTCATGGAGAAAGTGGCTACTGAGAGAGCTGTTGGTGTTTTCCTTATTCTCATGTAGCAGTGTGACAGCATTAGTGTGGTCTTGGTTAAACAATTATTAAACTAGTGAAGCTGTGTCTAGAAAAGAGAAGACTGCATTAGGTTCGTCTAAGGCCACTCAGGCCAGTAGATCCAAGGCCACAGGAGTACAATGCATGTGCCAAAACCTGTTTCACCAAAGCACAACCAAACTGCAGAGCAGGTGTTGGCATAAGGCATCCTTGA
This sequence comes from Sclerurus mexicanus, assembly GCA_013396755.1. NCBI lineage: Eukaryota > Metazoa > Chordata > Aves > Passeriformes > Furnariidae > Sclerurus > Sclerurus mexicanus. The sequence continues at coordinate 218,988 of VWZF01006202.1, read as the reverse complement.
GATCTTCTTTGAAGCTCTGAACAGATGAGGATGTTTAGTTATTACAATAAAATTATTTACTTATTATAATGGAGTTTTGGAGAGCAAATGGACAGGCATTTACTCTGACAGCCAGATAATTACATACAAAAGATGGTCTAAAAATCTATGGCTTCAGGGGCTTCTTGGTAGATTCAGGGCTACACATAAAATTAAATTACTTAAAAAGCATACTGCTGTAGAATGCAGTATGAATTTAGTGCAGGCATTGCACTGCCCACCTTTGATCACCTATGGATATTTCACCTGTACCTACTACGAGTGGAGTAGTGCTATAGGATTTCTTTGTCTTTTTTACTGCCATGCTATCCCTATAGCCCAGGGGAAAGCATGATGACTGAAATTATGGGAAATAGTTACCAAGGTAGGTCATGGATCAGGTTGTCTCCCCTATTTTGTCTTTGCAAGGAGAAATGTGTCCAGAACTACTGGGAAATAAAAGGAGTCCAGGATGAGCCCTGATCTTAAAGGTGATCCCTCCCGGATACCTACCCAAAGAGCAACCGTAGTCATGCAACCATGTCTGGAGTAAATGGGTTTCATAGAAATACGACAGAAAAGATATTTACTGGTTTGCAATTGCACAGAGTAGTACAATAATAATATGAATTTGCCATGGAATTAATTATGGGTTAAAGGTCTGTGCTAATTTGTGCCTCATAAAATAATGAAAAGAGCACTGAGGCAACAGCTCCGTCTCTTCTGAGTCACTTCTTCAACTCTTACATTTCTGAATATTGTGAATCAGAAATTACACTGAGATTTAGGACTTTAGCAAGACTGGTGTTCCTGTCTCTAATTGCTATCATGACAGACTCACGCTTCTCTGTTGGAACATGTTTCATGAGGTCTTGCTTTAACATCTGTACAACCAGTTCCTATGCAAAATCTTGAGTTATAAATAAAACATGTAATACATACACATGTGTGTGTGTGTGTGTGTAGACTTATATGCATTCATAATCTATACGCTATTTTCTCTATTTATAGATAAATATGCTATTTGCTCTATATAAACTATTTGCTATCTTGTGAGTTCCTAAATGCTTTTAGAGGCAGACTGCTTTGCTTTGGCAGCATATGTTGCAGGCAGACAAATCCATGATGAAAGACAAGGAGTGATTCCTGCAGCTCTGTGTTACAATCTGTGCAGTGCAATTCCTGCCTGCTGAAGGGGTTGATTGCACATAGTCTGCTTCTGCCTGAGTGGAATTAAGGAGTCAGATGGCATACCAACTTCTTCCTATTGACTGATGGCTGCCATAATTTAATCTTTTTTCTTCCCCACTGTTTCTGATGTGTTTTATTTTGTTGTTAATGTTTCTCACCTGATGTTCAGATTCGCTTCTGCGGTAGCATCACAGCACCCAATCTCTGATCCTTGCCATTTGCCTGTCAGCAGCCAAACCAGCCATGCCGGATGGCTTAGAGCTAATGGAGAGACTAGTTCCGTTATGACTAGCCCCTGTGGTAGATGAATGGAGTCAAAAGTGGAATGTTAGCAAAGATGCAAAATTCTGCATTTAGCTAGATGTATCTCCCATGGGGTACATAGTTCTCTGCTCTGAATTGTATTGATTTTCCCTGATACATTCTTTCTTAACTGAACTTTATAAATGGTTTCCCTGTGCCAGTTAATATGCTTTTACTTTCCACTGACAGAATCCTCTTTGGGCAGCCTGTGATTGTGAAGGTCCCCTGTCTCACCATGGAAAGAGACAGTGAGAGCAAACTTGCTTGTACAGCAAAGTGCTCCCTTAAATAGCACGCTTATTTGGTAAAGGGTGGTTTTGTTAAGCAGGGAAGGGAGAGACATTTCATGGCAATTTTGTATCTCTAGATATTTAGGTTCAGAAATATCTTTATCCGCTTTGGGAATGCACTTCCTGTTTTGACTTGCACTCTAAATATATATAATTTTTAAATTACAGGTTTACGTCAAGAGAACAATTTAGTCAAGTATTACTTTCTTTGGAGAATACATCCTTGTTGTTACTCATAAATTAAGGCATGCATTCAGGCATAAAGTATGTAGGGGTATATTAATCAAAACCCATGATCCACATTATGGGTTTTCTGCCGGAAACAGCTCTTCTGGACATGGGTGCAATTGATACAAAGCTGGCAAAATGAATGGCAAGGGATGTCTCATTAGACATGAGGGGAATTACTGGTCAGGAAGGATAGTGCAGAGCAAGAGGACATGGTAGAGGTTTTGGAGGATCCAGTTCATGCCTTGACATTTGCCTGTGTGCACAGCCTAGCTGAGGTGGCACACAGTCAGGGTGTGCTCTTCTGAGCAGAGATGTTCTTACACTGACAGCTTGAGGAAACAAATTGGTAACCTCACAGGGTGCAGCAAAATCCACCAAAGTTCAGCATCATTCAGTCACCCCACCAGCTGAAAACTAGAAATTTGTCCTTTGCTACTGACCCGTCTCTGTGGCAAATCTTCCTTTAAGCCCTGGATTGCAAAGAAACATGTGGAAAATGCCTCACATTGTACATGGCCTTGCTAAGGAAACTTCCCTGTCCAGAGGCACCCAACTCGAGCTGTTATCTTGTTATTTCGTTATTGCGCCAAGATTAAATCATTTTAAGGATCGGAATGTCTGAAACTCTGCTACAGGGAACCAGGGGTTGAACCAGTAAGAAAACCAGGTCTCACCGTGTAAGTGTGATGTGTGTAGCTGTGACGGGGCCTCGGCCCCAGCTCAGGCAGTGTGAGTGTGACTGCCAGAGTGGCTCCTGGATGATTGGACAGGGACGTTTCCTTAATGTGCTGGTATTCCAACTAGATTTGTTGCACATAATAGTGTAAGACTTAGGTTTACTCACTACAGGTGTTGCCTTGACCATGTTTGCAACCTGCACTTCACTCAAAGGGTAGAAGTTTGCCGTCTGATTCCCAGACAAGGACAGGGCAGTTCAGGGATGAAGTGATGCTGGGATTTTGTTCAAGGAGCAGCCTGCTGCAGTAAGAGTAGGAAATGTACAACTAGAGTAAGCGATACTCCAATTCACATCTATGAGAGCTGCAGGAAGGATGTACATAGCCCAGGCAGTTCTGACGGTGATTTTTTTTCAGAAGCCAAACAGGCAGGAAGAGATCCTGAACTTTGTTCCAAGGTTTTTCTACAGTCAAAAGTTTGGACATATTTGTTTCATGGGGAATTTACCCCAACAGCTCTAATATATGAGAATAATCCAGAGAAGAATGTCCCTCTAAAACCAATTTTGTACATGTGTTTTCCAGTGGCTGTTGTACTTTTTGAGGTTTATAGTGATCCATAAGCAATGTGATACTTTGTCATAAAATGCAAGCGCAGTGTTTGATTGCATTAAAAGAATTATCCTGTGCAAAATAGCATAATTACACACTCTTCTGAATATTGAATAAGGCTTATCTGTATGCAATTAAAAATATCCTGCTTGAAAAAAAGGTGTGTTTGTCTCCCATGTGAATTACCTTAATAAAAACTGAACCTGTCCCAAGGAACATTTGCTTCTGTCCACCAGCAAAAGACCAATGCCAAGGCCCTGAATGCAATCTCTGCCTTCGTTTGGGGCTGGGAATGGGACTTCAGTTATATCCCTTTGGAAGACTAATTCTTCTAAGCTCTGATCTTCCTGCTGCACCTCCTCCCATGGAAGTCAACTTCTAACTTATACAAATGGCCTTGTTGTGTCACTCTGCTGTAACAGAAGCCTTGTGGAAGGAAGATAGTTAATTCATATATATATACTGCTTTCATTTAGAGCATTTTATGAGATAAAAATCTCAGAAAGAACCATCACTACTACCCACCCCCATACACACACAACACACAGAGCTGCATTTGATGTAGCCTGGACAGTGATGTGTTTTGGTGTCACACTGGCCAATGTCACACCATGTAAGTTTTAGGTGGAATCTATGTGTTCCATGTGACAAATCCAAATGCTCACGTCCACTGCGTACATCCTTCACTGTCAGCCTTTCCCTAATTTTAGAGCAATCTGCACATCCTACACAAATCTGCCCCAAGGAATATTTGGTTCCCTGTACAGAGAGTAACAACATCTCTTTATGACCACTGTGGTAAAGAGAAATTGCAATGAGAGTTTGGCAATGAGGTTTGAGTTTTCCCCATTAAGCTGATTCAGCAAAGCTAAAATGAAATGGCCTGTCAGAGCATGCCAAAGGGAACCATTTACTGCTCAGAGAGCTCTCAAAGTGTCTCTTTGTTTGTTTTCCCCAATATCTCAACCCCAAAGCTTTCAGGAAAACAATAAACAACGCCTCATTATGTTTATGTAAAAGAAATTGAAATTACTGTGCATAGCTATCAGTCACTAGCCAGGCTTCATCCCAAAATGATTTTGGCTAAAGAAACCTTTGCAGTGAACATACCTAGGCTCTTGCTTCACAGTGCTGTGAAATCTTTGAACCAGGGTCACTGTATCACTGGTAGGACAGGATGTGCTGAGACCCTTTGTGAGCCCACCCACACTGCAGCAGTTTTGCATTTAGAAGATCCCCCAGCTTCCTCCACTTACTTAATCTTTCTCATATCATTATACATCCCCTTCGGAGCCAAGTTTCAAAACAGTGCCCATCCTTTTCCTTTTCATATTGGTAATGTTCTTTTGTCCAGCACATACACACATACACGTACACACAGAGAGAATGATTCCAGCTGTTATAAATTATAGCACAGAAACTGCTCTTTCCTTAAAAAAAGAAAAAGGAAGAAGTGAATGGAAGATCAACACACAATCCTGATAGTGAATGAGTAAATGTTTCTCATTAGTAACTAGATCTTTCACATGTTTTCCTGCTTACTTGTGTTCTTTGGTTATTTACTTGCTCTCAGTTGACTTGGGTTGGACTGGAACACTTGCTGGTCATTTTTTAAGAACCTTGATCTTCCGTGAAGACTTCTTGATTACTTTTTTTTTGCTCGAAAATTGAACTTTATGAACTCTCATCTTGCCTGGAAAGAACATTTAGGTCCACATCTTTGGCCTGAATCTTGGGTTAGCTCAGTAACATTTATAGAAGCAACAATGCTTCTACTGAAGGCTGGCACCAAAGCCTCTCACCAAGTCTCAAAAGGAAGGCATAAGTGATGCAAAAAGGCTATCTGAGACTTTTGCTGTCCCAAATAGTATCAGTCCCAACTATTTCTCCTTGGGACATATTCAGGTTTGTACTAAGGTATTTCATATGTAGAACAAATGGTATTTCTTTTCTATAAGTATGTAAATTACTCAAGAGGTCAAAGAAATGTTGTTCTTTGAGTATCCAAAAGTATTACAGTGGCCAGAGAAAATAAATTCATTCTTATCTTCTTGGACTGTTCTACTCCTGCATGATGGCAAGCTTTTGATACCATTGATCTGTTCGAAATGTGTTATGGATTTCTGTATTTAATAATAACCAGCCTAAGTGTTGAATACCAGATGGGATAGAAGCAGACCTGGTACAAACCTACCAGAGAGGAAAATATGTCATTCACAAAATATGAAATCCATGCCCAGTGACAGTTGTTTGCATTTCTCCCATTATAGGTCCCCAGCCTTCAAACCTGTCTTTCATTCATTGAAATATCTCATCTGACAGGCTGATTTGTGCTGCTGGTCAGGAAATGTAACAAACAGTAAAATAAAGTCAAGTGCTAGGAATATATTAGAACTGTTGCCAAAATGTGCTGAGAAAAAACTGCTAAAATGAAAAAGTGCATTGTTTTCTTCGAAAACATTATCTGTCCTGAAAACAAAGTTCAAAACAGTCATGTTTAAACCTATAGGCTTGAGCCAATTTCTAATCTTGTTTATGCTGATGTAATTGACATCAGAAGTTGGCTTATGGTGTGCTTACGCTACGCCTCAATGCCATTAGCAGTAACTGCAACAGAACTGAGGGCAATTTTTGAATATGTTCCACTTTACATCATAGATCCATGACAATGTCTCTTAGCAAATGAGAGATTTCTTCTGTCTGCAGAAAAGGTATAGATCAAATTAACCCCCAGCCAGAAGTCAGTTAACAGACTTCACAGCTGAATTTTAAAGTATTCCATTGGCCAAAGTTTTCCTTTGCAAGAAACATTGCACTGTCTGTAAGTAATTTTTGCTTCAACCACAAAGAATACATTGGTGCACAGAAAATTTCTTTCAGGAATGGCTTGTTAACCTAGCAATTTAAAACTGCTCTGAGTGTAGAGTGTGGGAACAGTAAATAACCTTGGTTTCTGCTTTTCTAAGCCTGTTACAGAAAAGCTCTATGATCTGTTAACTCCTTATTCTGTGTATAACACTGGAGTTCTGTGGAGACAAGACTGAGGACTTCTAATGTCTTCTGCTAATGCCATACTCCAAGCCTGGTTACTAAGGCCAGACAAACAAACGATGGACTCAGGCAGCACATACCAGAGGGTCCCAGTCTGCTTGTGTGCAAACTGGCAGGAGTTTTTTAATGATAGTGCAAATAAAAATTCTGGGACTTAGGAAAACAACATAATGGCTGACGCTGAAGACCATGTAACCTGAGAAACCAGACCCTTTTCAAACATCACTCAACTTTCTGTACATTTGTTGTTCCGGCCAGCTCACTGTTAGGCATCCAGCAGCATCTCCAGCAGTACTGCAAGACAGTAAGCACAGGATTCTGCGGAGGCAAAATAAACTTAAGTCTTTCATGGCTTTAACAATTCTATGATTCTATAATTCTGTGCTCTACACATGTGCATGCATTTCAGTGTTTATACACTTTTATTTGTGCCAGGGAGGTTTAGACTGGATATTAGGAAAAATTTGTTCACTGAAAGGACTGTCAAGCACTAGAGTAGGCTGTTCAGGGAAATGGTGGAGTCACCATCCCTGGAGGTATTTCAAAGACGTGTAGACGTGGCACTTAGGGGCACGGTTTATTGTGGACTTGGCTCTGCTGGGTTAATGGTTGGACTTGATGATCTCAAGGGTCATTTCCAAACTAAACTATTCTATGATTCTATGTGTGCTCACTCACCAATGGGCCCAGCACAGAGCACCACTGCTGATTCACTGGCAGAACTTCACCCCATTCTTGCTTACCAGTTTTCATGGGTTCTCCGAGTCAAATGCCAAACATATTTGGCTCTGTTTTGCTGTGAGGTCTGATGAGCTCAGAGAAAGGAAAATGCCCTCAAGACATCGCAATAGAAATCAACCAAAAAGACTTCCTCTTCGCAGGCATGAATCAAATGTCAGCAACATGTAGACTGAAGAAAGTCCTTCCAATCCAGTGCCATATATGGATCATAATCAGCAGGATGATCCCAATCTTGATCAAAATCAGCATAAGCAAGGAAAAGACCTTTCTGGAACTGAATGTGAACATACAGGTTGGCAGATAAAAGTTTTCAGTCTTCACTTGGAGTCCACACATTGTGTGCTGGTTATGGGTTCATTTAATGTCATTTGGGGGTCTTTAGTTCATTTCACACACAAAGCTTTCATGAGGAAATATCCATGACTAGTATTTTCCCTTCTCTCTATTCGGCCATGAGATGGTCATTCTGTTATCTGTCAGGAGTCACCAACCTGACAAATCATAACCTTGTGGTGACTGACCCTGTCAAGCCTCCTATTTGCACTGCATATCTGGACCTGAAGTTTTCAGCTGCTTGGGATTTTTGGCTAGCAGTAAGTAAGTAGCATGAGCTACTGTAAACTCAAGCACAAACATTATTTTCCCTCAGTGCTGGCTATCAAGTCATGTGTGTAATCCTGGGTGCAGGGATCCCAAGCTCCGACTGAGGACTCTGGTAAACACCACCGTTTCTTTGGCACAGTTAACTTTCTGTATGCCTGTGAGAAGCAGAACTCCCTGGGGAGCAAGCTTTAGCAGAACACTCCTGCCTTTTGTGAAGGTACACTTCTTTGACCTAACAAGCACATTGAGCAACAGGTAGTAAAAAGAAGCTCAAACACACACACACACAACTGCTTTTTCTCCTGAGGGAAAGGATGAAAGATGTTGACCCTTGTATGGTAGAGTGTGGTTGTATCACACAGCACAGGCAAACCCAGTATGTCAGTACTGCGGTGGTGAGGGCAGTACAGCAACCATGAGGAACAGAAACCGGTAAAATAGAGCAGCCCTTCTCACACTTCATGGCTTTTGATAGTGACTTGAGGAATGTCCTGTTTATGAGGAGTGAAAGCAGCATGCTGATCTGTACGTGCAGCCAAGTGCAAGACTTTGCCTTGTGCAAGGCGTGGGTGTTACCGTTAGAGACCGTTAGAGACCTCACTGTCTCCCATGAGAGTGGCCCAAGCCATGGTCCCATGTGGGCTAAATGGGAAGATCTGGGACGCAGCATCAGGCTCAGGAGTTGAGCAGCATGGGCAAGCTGTTGGGAAAGGGCAACACTAAAGGTAGGTCACAGCACGTCACATACAAAGGCTGGTGGCACCAGTGGGACATCAGGGGAGTGGATTTTGTGGAAAAATTTTTATGGGGAAATCTAGCAAGTCTGAGAGACTGTGTGAATAGAGAAAAGAGAAGTAACACAAAACTTGTGAGCACAGGTAGCTTTCTCATGAGCTTGTGGTGTGAGGTAAAGAGAAGGAATGACTGTGTGCATTGGCTGTATGACACAGAAGGAGGTGCAGTATATAGGCATTATGCAAGCACCAACACCACCATCAATAAGCCACAGCTTTAAAGAATTTATCTCCTAACTACAGCAGATAATTTGGATGCTGTGTTTAAAAGCCCAACCTCCTGATGCCCCAACAACATCCATGAGTATGGAAGAGAAGCCAGGGAAGGTGGAGGTCAGCTCTCCATGCCCTGTGCAGAAACCTGCTGGATTGAATGTCTGTGGTTCAACAGGATGAACATCCTCCTTTCTCCATCAGGGACAAATACCACTCACTTTCCCTGCAGAAGGGAGGACCTCCAGTCCCTCTGTAGGTCCCCAGTCCAGCACACTGCTATGCACATATGCCCGCTGCTGGCTCCAGCCATAAACCTCATCTAGCATTTCTCCCCCAGTGTTAGTTAATGTGGGATGTGCATCCCATACCATAAATGGGGAGTATATATCTACATATAACCTGTTTCCCTGAGCAGAACTTTCTTTATCCCCTAAAGGACCAAGTAATCAGAAAAATTGAAAGCTGATCTGTTATTAAATACTTAGCAGCAATATCCAGCTTTTGTGGCCATCATATCCCCCCCAAAAGCCTCCAAATCTTCAGCGATTCAAAAATGTTGGGCAATTCCCCTCCTCTGGCATAATATCTCTCAGCAACACCTGCAAAAACCTTGTAAGTCTGCAATGCAAAACAAGGTTATGATTGTCAAAATGACAGAAGTTTAAAGTTAAGGTGTTACTTCTATTTGCATCTCACAGTGATGAGCCCAAATTTAAAACTGCAATGTGAATTATGAAGTTAAATTAAAAAATCACAGGACCTTCCTACTATTTTGGAAATCTCTTTATTTTATTGGAGGTCAATCCTCTAGACCCCTATTTTGTTTGGCTTTTTTTGGTGACCCAGTCTTCAGATTTAGAATCAAATGCTGCTTTTAATTAATTATTGGATAATGGGAATTGTGTTCTCACAGAATGAACTGTTAGCCCTTGCAATTCAGTAAAGGAAAGTCATCTGCAGAAGCAGCAATCTTGCTGCTGTAAGTCACAAACACCTCACCTTCAATAATGACATACTTGCCTGGATATAGTGTGGTCACTAGGGTATAAATACTGTTGTACTGTATGGCAACAGTTCCTTCCATTTCTGTTAAAAGCTGCAGTATCATGTTCTGCCACTTCTGGTAAAATAATTAAGCTTCTACAGAGATTTCTGGTGTGGAGGCGCCAGCAAGCCACAACAATGAATTTGTTACAACCTAGTTGGTAGAGATTTTATATTTCCTGTGTCTTTAAATATATTGTCTAGGATACCGTGAAAAATACCTTACAGTAAAGTATCCTCTATTTCTTACAGACTTCCTTCACCTCTCCTTCTCCCCCACAGCATGGTGCAAGGCATGTCAATACAATAATGGGACACCGAAGAAAAAAGACATCTGTCATGGATTTGGCCAGATGGCATATTTCTGAGTAATAATGTATTGCTAAAAATTGCAGTTTTTGAAACCAATAAGGTTGTGAATTGGGATAAAATTAAAAGAATAATTTTGAACAAAAATGGAGATTAGAGAGACAGAAAAGTCAAAGCTTTTTGTTCTGATGTTATTAAAATGAAACAGCATTTTTCTTTCAAAAACTCATTTTGAGAGCCAGCAAAATTATCTTTAAAGGGTCTTATCTCATGAAAAGTAAATGAAATGTCTCATATTGGGTCAAATAAAATGTTTGCATGAACAAAGCTGGGTTTTTTTTGGGGGGTTTTTAAATTTTTTTGAGTATGTAGTTATGCAACTATAGCAACCATGCAATTATTTAAATTGAAGTAATCTTGCTCTGATCTATAAAACTATGGACCAAGACTAATTTCTTTAATACTCACCCACTTACTTTGGAATAATATCAAAGTATCTGGACTAGTATCCAAAAATTTGATCAACATCAGAGCATAAAATGCAGTTTTATGCACTCTAGCTGAGGCAATGAAAAGGTACTTTTAATTAAATCCTTCCTTTGAGCAATATTTTCTTTTTATTGAATACTTTCTTAAAACAGGAAGATAGACAAGAAACAGGAACTGGAAATTATTACATCTCATGCAAGACTGATTGTTAAATAAATGCATAATTCTGTTCATTGTTGTTCAGAGAACTGATGAGAACCTTCCTTCATTGATTCAAACAATCTGTACACCATGGTCAAAATTCAAGCGACGTGCCTTGGTGCTGTCAACAGAGTGGTAAAAGGCGTGCTGGAATCCCCTGGGGTCCTCCTGGTTGCAGGCTGGTAGAAGACTTAGGGAGGTGCTGGGCACAAATGACATGCAATTGATTTCAGAATGACCCGAGGGGTGACCACAGGTGGAGCTCAAGATGGCTTGGAGTACAACCTTTGCCAGACTGAGGGATGTGCCAAGGTGCCATCCCATTTGCTGCTGCTGACTGCAGGTCTCTGGGGCACCCTCTGCAGCTGGACAGTTTTGTGCTTCATTTCAGTAAGACACAGCTGGCCAGGCTAGCTCTGTTGCCTCTGAGGCACATGTAAGCTCTGAGCTCCTGCTCCTGGGACAGGTTTCCATGTGGCTATGGCTCCTGGAGCAGCTCCCAAAAGATCCTGAGTGGCTGGAATGTTGTGCTTCCCCAGCTCCTGCATTTGATTGCATGGTGCCCACCTCACCCTTTTCATCCCACTCCTCAGCAGGAGACATCCTGGATGTTCTTTGGCTTTTGCACTCAGCTGGCACCTTTTTGTTGAGCCTCGGTCAACAAATATAGGCATGGCACCATCCTGCTTCCTAGAGTCCTGATACATCCTTTGAACCCATGTTTTCTCATTTGATACTTCAGAAGTAGTCTCTCAATGTGCTGAACATGTGGCTGTCACAGCTGGCATTGCAAATATGGCCCTACAGCCACTCAAACATCGCCAAGGGCTCCAAACCTCATGACAGCCTGTTTTAGTATTGAAATTAGGGAACGAAACTTATGTCTGTGTACAAGTAATATGGGTTCAAAACATGTATTTGAATCCTAATCACTGTGTTTATGGTTTCATACCCATTTGCAGAGATACCTCCCTTCAAACTGCTAAGGCTGCTGCAGCTTTTCTAAGACCACATACCTTATGAATATTATGGTATTCTCTTGTGAAAGGTAGGAGAACCTTCAACATATTTTTCCCTTGGCAAAGGGTTTCTTTCAAAAGCACTTCATGCCAAGCTACTGCTGAAGGAACACATTTGGATTGCATCTCTGATGTTATAGGCTACATGACAACTGTGATATGTGTGATGTATCTTGAAATAGGAAAATATGAAGAAATATTATAGATACTGCATTCACCAAATCTGCCTGTCAAAGCAGACCCCTTAATAGCACCATTTAGTACACAAAACAACATTTAAAGACTGTTTTCATTTTAGCTTTTGATTCTCCCTCAAACGGTCTGAAATACTCTGTGTGTGCAACTGAAATCTGTGTTAAATTAGGCTTAGAATGCATAAATGTGAGGGCTCATATTTATTCAGTTTGGATCACTAAATCAAGTTGAATTCTAGACTGTGATGAAAAAAAAATCTCCTCATTAAATGATAATAAAACACAGAATAATTTGATCTTTCCATATAATTATGTCAAGGAACTTTGTTTGCAGTTAAGAAGAGACCAGCAGTAAATGCAATCTTTGAGACCACAACATAAAGTCCCTCTAATTTCAGGAGATATTGCTAGCACACATCAAACTAGACATATAGAATTACGAGCTACTAGAAATTATGAGCATCATCTCTTTTCTGTGAAAAGTGACCTCCGGTCTAAGAATTCCTTCTAGAAATAGAATGAGTTTGAATTACTAATTGTATTTAGGCTTCAGCAATGAAACTAGCCAGCTAATCCTATTACTCCTTTTTTTCATGTATTGCTTTAGAAAAGCGTTAGAGACCAGCTTGGTATACTGCCATGACAACCAGACAGAAGTTCCCAGCTGCAGTTACCTTTTGCCTTCCTTTGTGGGAGCCCTTTAGAGGAGGAGAACCTGGTACAGGTTTTTTAAGCTTAGCAGAATTTGATAGGATGTGATCATTGCTGGGCAGGTTGGCTTAAGGCCCTGCCAAAGGCACTCGTCATCATTGTCTGATGACGTTTGCCAGCCTTTCCTAGAAGAGGATATCGCATGTAGATACAATCCTTCAGCCTCAGAGGTTTGGTTTCATTGATAAAAGCAGTGACTCAAGGGAATCTGAGTCAGTCATGAGCAACCTGATGTTCAGCTTCATCTCCTGACTCCCAGCAATGCCAATCAACTTTAAGCAATTCTTCTCCTTTCCTAGAGTCCCTTTCCAGTTGTTGCCATGTCAGGTTTAAATTGGGTTATGGATTTTGGCCCTTTCTCTGTAATCTAGTCCCTTCAGTACCTCTTCAACAATAAAAAAAAAAACCCTAAACATTTATATTCTTTTCTTTTTTTCTTCCTTTTTCTTAGCAATACTTTTGAGAGCAGAGAAGATCACTTCTCTTGTATCTTTTCTGTCAGTTACTGACATTCATCCTGACTACACTTTCTTTTATTTCACCTTCCCTTCTGTGCCCCATTTTGTCCATGCTCTCTTCTGCCGTTTACTGCCTGCATGAATAAGTGGGTGGCTCTTGTGAGGGACCTCAGTTTATCCTTCAACTCACTGAAACATGTCAGGGTGCACCACTCAGCTGCCATGGGCTGGGTTTGAGGCAGCGGAGCTCAGAGTACCCAGGCCAAGTGGGAGCCTGTCAAGCCTCAGCCAGTCCCTCTGGCAGCAGGATTGCCAGCCAGAGCTCTGGGATGCTCTGCTGTATAAACCTGCTGCAGAGTTTATATACAGGCTAGCACATGACTCATCAGATGTGATGGTTGAAACTACAGGATTGGGTGGGAAAGATCTGCCTTGAACGTTTGTCTTTATTGCACCTTTCAGTAGGTCAGTACCAAGAGCCTTTTCTCCTGCTCCTCCCAGCCAGCAAAATGTCCTGGGTCAGTTTGGCTGGTCTCTTTGCGTCACATCAGCCAGGGAGCTGATGGATCCCAGAGTGACACCCATAACGTGACAGCTGAAGGAGTGGGTATTTCCACCCCACAAATCATTTTGTCCAAAGCTGTGCTTCTGGGCAGGGAAAGGAACTCTGGGGAGACAAGACTTCATCACGTCATCTCCATCACAAATCCTGCATGTCTAGTGTTTAGATTTGCAGCACCCACTCTGCTGGATTTACAGCTGGAGGCTAGTTTGCTCTCTTAATTCATTACAGTGCCTAATCCTTCTTAAGCACTACCAAAATTATGCACAGTTATACGCCCAACCACTGTATGAACCCCAGGACTCAGATCTTCTGCTAAACTGAATTTTTGGTCCACAGCTGCTTGGATATCCGGTGTGTTCAGAAGAAAGGGCAGATACAACTTCCTCCTGAGGCATGAGAAACACCTCTGCCTCTACCAATGACCTCTTGTTTTCCTCATTATCTGGGCCATGTGCCACATGATCTCCTTCTCTGAGTTAGTCTCCTTCAAAATCTCAAGAGAAAACAGGGATGTGCAGGAGGTCAGGAAAGGGAAGGGTCTGAACTGGGAATCCAAACCAAAAGTATGGGTGAATAATACCTGGCTGTGTTGCAGAGGACCCAGGACTGAGTTATGTGAAAGAAAGGTCGTGGGATGGCATCAGGTGGTGCTGGTGCAGTGTATGCAAGAGAGAGGGGTAAGGGGGAGTAGCAGCATTTTTGCAGACTGATGAGACAGAAATGTGTGCCAAGAGACACAAGAGCAGGGACTTGTAGCAATCAAACTGGGAGAGACTGTGATTTAAATCTAATGGTTGTAGGGTTGGAGGGAGAGAAACACTAATGTAATTTTTCTAAATCCCAGACTAAGAACCAGATTCCTTGAGAAAGCCTTTGGATTAACTGATAGTACCATACAAAATACACAGAAATAACTTACATTTTTCTCAGGTTATAACTACACTAATATCTCAGATAATAGAGAGATGTCAGAAAAATTGAAACACCCGGAAGACTTTGGAATTTGAAAACATCTCCCAGAACTTAATTAGACCCAGTTATTGAATTTAGAAAATTATTTCACTATTGGCTCTCATTTTCTTCATTGTTTCTTTAACCTGCTGTGCTCCATACTGGAGTTCACACTCTCCTATGGGAGCCACAGGATCCCCTCCATTGGGCAAGACCACCAAGTCCAGCATGTTATCTTTTGCCAAAAGTTCCAAGGAAGGTATGCTGTTCTCTAGGACTGTAGCATAGCGGATCAGCTAGACTAGACTTAGCTGCAGGATGTGGCTGTCAAACTCCATGCCTGGCCTCTGTGACATGAAATATTCTACCCAATCAATCAGACTGACAAACATTTAGGATCTAAGCAGCTTAACATGTCCCATAAGGACAGTTATAACACCCCATGAGATTTTACTCCCAAAGTCATCCCTAGTTCTTTCTGGGGAGAAATGGATTGAAAAAAAACCAAATCATTTTGTGTCACATGATGCTTTTTCAATTATACCAAATCACTTCAAGAAACTTTTTCTTGAGTTACCATTTCTCTTTCTTAGGGGGAAGAATAACAAGGAAAATGCCTCACTAATTTTAATAGTCAATAATAAATTGAACATCAGATAACTCCACATGAAATGTTCTTTTTTACATTTTTATTAATAGGATGTTGCGTAAAGGGTAGAGGGATGCTCCTAATAGGAGCAAACAGGACCAGAAGATCGGTAAGTGAAAATATAAAGTGAATTTCTGCTTTCCAAACACCTGTAGTCGTAGATTTCTTTGCAAACCCCACCAGATTCAAGAAAGCTCAGTGTATCTGGAGGACCATTCATGGAAGAGCCCACAGGAGGTGAGGGAGCTATGGTCACAGACTGAACTGCTTAAGTATCAAGTAGGCAGCTCAAGTCTCTTGCTTTCTTCAGCCCTACAAGTCCTCATCCTGCCTGTGTGCCCTGGAGGAAGCTAGGGAAAACATGCAAGAGGAGCAGATCTGCCACTCCTGACAAGTCACAGTTTTAACTGCAAGGAAAATTTAACAGGAAGGGCAACAGAGTGATGGCTTTGAGGTGCCCTGTGCCCTATACAGCAGAAGGTACCTGATAGTTCTTATCAGGAGGTCATTTCAAACACAGACTACATGTCCAGACTCCATCACTCTGATCATCTGTCTTGAGACAGGGGGCAGAAGGGAAAGAACAGCCATCCCTCAAGATGACTGACTGCTGCTGTCTAGGTGTTCTTGATCGTTGACATAGGGGTTGCATCTTTAAAATTCATAATACCCCTTCTCCCTTCTCCCCCTGGGGATTTCAGCATACACTGGCCTGTGAGTTCAGCTGTCTTCACTCTTCTGCGTATTTAGACCATGCATGTCTTTGTCCTCCTCTCCTGCAAATGTACTGGCTTTATCATCCCTCTTTCCTAGCAAATGTGAGGGGCCTGCAGATATGTTTTCTGCAGTCAGGTGTGAATATCCCGACCACCTCATAACTTCTCTTTCACTTTGGCATTAAGCTCCTTTTCTGTCTATCTCTGTCATTTCTGAGGCTACTGCTGTTGATGCCTTTAGGGGCAACAATCAAATACTTCATGCCATATCTTCTGCAGTCCCACACAGATCCACCAGCACTTGGGGCAGAGTCAGACCGTGGCCTACCCCAGACATCACCATGGGGTTGAGCCTTGTGTCCAGCCTGGCTCAGGTTACCTCTCCACAGCAGGACAGACCGAAACTATATGACCCCAGTACACAGCATCAGAGACAGGACCTCTTCAGCTGAGCTCATCACCTTTAGCTTCATTCAGGAGCAATAGGGAGGGAGATGTGCCCACACAGTATAATTCAACTAATCTTATTTATGCATCTGCTTTAGGATGGAATGAACTGTGCCCTAGATTCACTGACTCCAGATACTCGGATTGTGGTGACCACTTCAGATAAAGATGTCTACAAGACTGCCAGAGGAACCGCACCCTGTGAGACAAGTCACTCTGAATGTGTGTGGTTAACTCAGCAATGTCCTGAAACAGGTCTTTTTCCGCTTCTCTATATATTCTTAAATTAAATAAGAATATTCATGCAACACACAGCACCAGGTTGAACTGAACTGGTACATATTCTTATGTAGAAAAGGTATGTGGTGATATACTTGATCCATTATTATGAGCAACTGATTAGACTGAAGTAACCTTTCTGTAATTAACAGAAACCTACTTGAGTAATTGAAGATTTCTCTTTTCTAAGACTATCACAGTATCAATGCCAGTCTGTCCAATGCTCATAATTAACCAAGGATTTCCCCATGTTGCTTTTTTCCCCCTTTTTTTTTTAAACTTTTTTGCTTGATCTGGAACAGTTCATTCCCCACTTATTATTTACAGTGGAAATCTGGAGCCACATCAGTTATCCCAGAAATGCTCCAGTCATCTCTGTGCTGACACTTCTCCAGCCAGAAGGGCAATAAGGAGCAGTCAGTCTGGATATGAGTCTTTCTGTATAGAATAGGTTAGAGCAAAGTCAAGGACTAAAGGATTTTAGAAAATATTAAATGCTTTCTTTACAGGCCACACTGCTGTCACAAGAATGAAGTTTCTGGGGAAAAATCAAGTTAATTCAAGGATTAGGAAAGAGTATAGACTTGTTATCTAAACCAAATCTATTAGCCTCAAAGCTTGCAAAATCTCCCTTGCTGTGAAAGCTCCAGTCAAATTCAAGTGACTTCACTATAAAATGAGAATGATGCACCTGATGAAATGCACAAAGGAGGTTGAGCTGTGTGAACTCCCACCTCAATGTATTGAGTTCACAGAGCAGTGCACTGTAGTGGAGGGATCTGAAAGGACCATGTTCACAGAGCTACATGGATGCCTTTTCAAAGAGCAGGCTGAAAACTGGCTAAAATATGAGAATTGTGCTGAAAGACTGAATTCTGAAAGGCATCTCCATCACCTGAGCCAGGCAGGCTGAATCTGCTTTCCCCATGTCCGCCCTAGCAGCTGCTTTCACCATCCTCTGAAACACTGAACACAATACCCTGTCCAAAGTTCAGCATTTTGATGCTTTCTGCTCCTCTGCAAACTTGTAAGCAACAGACAGGGCAGTTTCAGGTCTTCAGACATGGAGGGCAATGGCAGCAAGGCACAGGACTGGCAGCAGCAGGATGAAAGTCTGAACTGCACATTAGAATTCTTATAAAAACAAGCCTCTGGGGAATAATCTCATTATAGGTTACTATGGCCTCATTACCTCACTATATAATTTACCCCCTGAGTATTAACTCACTAGTTTTTGTGTGCTGTGAACCTGTTGTTTCTGTGATGGTCTTTTGCGTTACTCTTCAATTAGAACTAGTTTCGGGCAGGCACCCTCTTGTGAAGATGTTTGTCTGGAGGAACCTGCTCTGCAGCTGGGTCTTGGAAGTGCTGCTATATTGCAGGCAGAAAACTGCCATCCTGTCCTTCCTAAGAAGTCCTGGGCTCTGCAGGTGCCTGTTCAAACTGTGAAGTGCCCCTTGCTGAGGGAGCTCACACACAGGGTACAGGGGTGACAGTGAGGGGCGAACAAAACCAGCACGGGCTTCCAAGAAGAAAAGGCTCAATCACAGAGATACAGGCAATAATAAAGATTAAGCTGGTAAGAGGACATGGCAAAAGGATGTGTGAGAAAAGTATGAATCTGAGAAAAGAGAGGCAGACAGCAGAGAGACTGCCAGGGTCT
The DNA here is from genome assembly GCA_013396755.1 of Sclerurus mexicanus. NCBI lineage: Eukaryota > Metazoa > Chordata > Aves > Passeriformes > Furnariidae > Sclerurus > Sclerurus mexicanus. The sequence continues at coordinate 200,566 of VWZF01006202.1, read as the reverse complement.
CAGTGCTCTGGGTGTGTAGTCTGTGAGTGACAGATGCAAGACAACTCCAACACTTTCCATGACTGCAAGTAGAGAGACAGTAGGCACATGGAGCATATTTTTGAGGAGGATGTGACCTACTTTTTAATCTGCAACATAAAAGACCCCTACAGTTCTAAAGGGTTAAAAAAGAGGGAAAGAAGGACCAGAATGGAAGGAATAAAAGAAACAGTGAGGATCTTAGTGGAGGACTAAGACTCCTCAGAGGATTATGTGAAGAACAGCTTTCAACCCTATTAAAAAAGTGCCATCATCACCATCCCACTGCTAGATTTTTTCTTTGAGCAGTATGGTCTATAAAAATGAATATTTCACTAGGATAGGTTTTCTTCTTCTTCTTTTGTCACTAGAGACCTCAAAGAAACTAAGACAAAGGGCATAGTACATAACTCAAGCTATATGGTGGTCTCTGTGCCTGGAAAGATCACACAGTTATCCCCAAAATCAGGCCTATAAGGACAGACAGTCCTTGGAAGTAAGCAGGAGATTTCCAGGAGATTTCCTGGAAAAGACAATTTTATGCTACCAAGAATGATCATAAATACCCTTACTCAATGCAAGGCTAATCATGCCTTAATTTTCCCCAGCTACTAGATTAACTGGATTGGTCTTAATTAAAGGGAAAGGTAGGCAGAGACAAAGAGCATGAAGAGTTGATCTGCACACAGCCTTCTAGGCAGAGTAAGACTTCCAGTTCACCTGGGGACGCATCAGGGTCCTGCCAGGGACCTGGCAGTGTCGACAGCCCAGACTCCATGCAGGAGAATGGTCATTCCCTTAATATACTCTTCATACAGCATACTAGGCATACTAATGACATTTCAGGCAATATATGAAAAATACGGCATAGGCTAAAGCAGATACATAACAGCAGAGGGATTCAGCTAGACCTCAAACATGTGGGAAACTTTTCCAAGCACCCTCATATTACAGTTCATGGTGGGAGAAAGAGACATGCTCAAAAAACAATGATAGTCCTTTGGATGAAGGCTCCTTCTCAGGGGCATGTAGGCTGCAGTAGACTGACAACTAGTCTATCAAGGGTGAATGGAGATCCTTGGTCCCCGAAGTGGACATTTCTTACAGTCACTGGTCAAGCAAGAAGCTAGAAAAGACCCTGCAGTGTCACTGCTAGGGATTACCAAAGAGCAGTTTTCTGTTTGAATGCATGTTCATAGTATAAGGCTATTGAAGAGGCCTTATGGCAATGAAATCTAAATGTTTCATTAATGAAAGAACAGCAGATGAATAATCACAATAAAAGTGTGTGTTACCATGGGACAGGGAAATAGAAACACAATGGGCACTTGATGAGTGCCGATTAGTCTGGCTCCACAAACTATTTGGGAAATGGAGTAAGAGAATGGATTGTATTAAATGCCAAATTCAAAAGATGCAATTGGGAAGCTTAGGTCAAAAAAATTAAGGATGGCTACACTAAAATGAGATGCTGTCTCTGTGGATCTATGGTTGAAGTGAAACTTTTGAGTACAAGTTATGTCTATGAGCCTATAATTACAGGGTGTCAAGCATCACAGGGATGCAGAGGGGCTGAGCTCAGACTATGCATACCTCCCACATAGTGTTTTCTGACTGTGCAATTCCTCAACCTTATTGTTTTCTTAACACATTCCCCAAACCCTGCCCAGATATTCCCAACTCAGAAATTGCTGTGACAGTCACTGCCCGAGGGGGACTCAGTAGGTGATGCAGAGTTAACTTGCCCTGTGTTAAGTCTTACACGGCAGTGTGGCTGGCTGGCTGGCTGGCTGCTCCAGGAGTGACTGGAGTCCTGAGGTCCCCATGAATGAAGTGGGACCTCCTGGCCTAGAAACAGTTGAGGAAGAAACAAAAGAAAAAGGAAATAGACGTTACAGTGCCAAGTCACACCTAGATCACCCATGCTGACAAAACTGGGAAAATCTAAGAGAAGACTATGATTATGAAGAAAAGTGCTGAAGTAAATGCACCTCTTTGAAGAGGCAGTTGCTCATCAGTGGAGTGGGTAGAGTGTGATGTGGGCTTTGAAGGAAAAACCATGGTAACACACAGTTTCATTTCAGGGGATATGGTGTTCCACTGGGCAAACTAGAAGATGGGAGCAAATACAAATGAAAAGAGACAAAACAGGCAATACCATCATTTGATAAAAAATGACTGCTCATCATATATGGAACTGTAATTAAAGTCAGCAGAACCATCATACCTGAAGCACTATGCAAAAATTACATTGAAAGTAATTCAGGAAGATCATTTGCCTAAGAAAAGGGACAAAGGCATTTTATACTACTTCAAAGCAAAGGGACACCGAAGAAGATGTTAAAGCTTTTACATGTATGCCAAACAGATGGACAATTCAAGTGAAACTATCCATATGAGCAGCACAGAGAAAATTTTCCTTTCTCTCTACAGGAACAGATTTGTTCAAGTTACTAAGGAATCACACTCCCTCACCACTGCAATGAACTTTATATTATATTTCTTATGACCTTTAGCAAAGATTGGTAGAAAAAGAAGATATCCAGAACAAATCTTTCAGTAGATATGGCAGCAGTATAATGGTGTATAACAGTGGGCCACACTTTACTGGATATGATTGGGATTTTTTTTGATGGACTACACCCAGTTATCATCTGTGGGAAACAGTCTAACCAACAGAGCCATTACTGAAGTATGCACCAAACACTGATCAATACAGTACTATTACTTTTTATGTAGCAGTGATGCATGCATGGTCAATATACTAATATTGGGCTAGAAACTGGCAATATCTGCTTGATAAGAAAAATAATTTAGATCAAGCAAACACAGAAATTGTTTAGAATTTGTAAAAAAAAAAAGGGAAGAAAATACAAAATATTAGGAGACTCAATCTGAAACTTTTAATTTAACACCTAATGGAACACTTCATTTCAGGGTATTTAATCCCTGAAAATGTTTGCACTTCTTTTTGAAGTACTTTGATGAAAAAAGTTCCTGATTAAAAGAATAAACAAAGTTCTGTTTAAAACATCAAAGCAAAAACTTCTTCATCATGTTTTCTCAAGGACATCAGTGTCAGAAAGAGAACTTTCTCCAAGAACAAAAGTACTTCTTAATGAATTTACCTGATCAAAATTCATCAAACCATTCGTCGTTCTAAGCCCCATTCTTAGAACAATATCCTGTATGTAAATAAATCTACTCCACTCTAGTTAAACCATTCTATCATTTTGTGAGACAGCTGATAAATAGGACTTGGTCTCTATCAAATACTCATGTCAGAGAAGCTGTAGATACAGAAAAAAGAAGAGATGGAACAACAAAGTAGTGAAAAGCCTTAGAGGGAAAAGCATCTACAGAAGCAGCAGCAGCCTGGGCGCCACTGGAGGCATAAATCCCCCCATGCTGGGTGACTTGCAGACACAACCTCTCTTCTTGGTGCCAGGGAGCAGATGCACATGGGCACAGCAGTAGCAGTGGTGCCTGCAGAGGTACCAGAGAGATAGCTCTGTCAGATTGGGAAAGCTGGTGCTCAGCTTTTGGCTTTTGTGAACTTCAAGAGCAGTGGAACTGCTGTGTCGGTGTCTGGGAGATGGCTGATTATAAGCAATAAGTCTTTGCTGGCTGTGGGTTTTTATTTTGTTGTATTTGACTAGGAATATATAGGGCAAACATCACTTTAGAGGGCTCAGGACAATGCCAGGTTTTATCCAGGGACACATGATGGGGGAATCTGGTCTCTGGAGCTCAGTGAATTAGTTGTGTGCTTTCCTCATCTCCACATGATGCATGAACTACTCACCCCTGTCCTGAACACCTCATGCCATAAACAGCAGCATGGCAGCTCCAGCTTTAGTTCTGCAAGCCCAAGTGAAATGCTGGGATTCACAGGGGTGTGCAAGGTCCACTCCTTCTCCTGGGTTCAGATGGAATCTCTGCTGCTCAAGAACTGGTGTTTCATATTACATATGGGTGCTATTTTCATTCTCCTCAGGAAGTCTTTATTCTCAGTGTGCTGTTTACAGACTCATTCGAAGTAAAGAGTGCAAGCTGATCTCTGAGCTCTCTGTGCCGGGAATGCTTAATCACATCCCACTCTAAAAGGAACCATCTGATGTCAAGATTGGGATGATAAGAATATGGGACACATTAGTCATGGACGAGATGACATACAAAGAGCAACAACAACAAGATTACCTTGATATGGCTGGCCTTCTCAGGATATATGGATGAGGAGAACTTTTAATACCTAAAAACCAGAGATTTAATTCCTTTTGTTTCTGCTAATAAGTGTCCTGTCCTTTGCTATATGAGAGCACCACACTCTGCAGCAGATGTATACTATAAAAGCATAAGACAGCTGCAGTAAAAGACTGTATAGATCATTGCCTCAATTCAAAAGGTCCTACCTTTCAAACCATTTTGGTTTTGTTGTTAAAGATAGTTGTATTCTTCATTGTTTGCAAACAAACACTGCAAAACCTCTTGGAGTAGACATATGAGAAATTGGATAATTTTTAATTAAATCAGTTCTTAGATGAGCAGTAAAAGTCTTAATCTGACAAAGTGCTCAACAGCATGTCCAGAGTGAAGTGTGTGAGTAGTTCCAGCAAAATCTGTTGGCAGGATAAATTAAAACCAGGTTAATGAGCCTGGCTGTTCCAAGGTAGGACCTGGAGCTGAGATTAAAAAAAAAAAAAAATTAAAACCTGAGATGGTTTTAAATGATGCAATCAGTTTGAGAAAATAATTTTAAACATCAAGAAAACCCTCCCATTCTCACCCCTCCCAACAAAATAAAACAAATCAAAGCCAATCCAAAACACTTGTACAAGGTGACTTGAACATGCACCCCTTTGCCTTCTGTCAGGGGTGCTCTCCAAGTATCAGCATGGCCTGGAAAAAGATGGGATTTCCTGAGAAATCTTAGAGGTATGAGGTGGTGTGCTCTCACCATGGCAATGCTACTGGGGAGGATGTAGTTTTCTCTCTTTTCAAAGAAACTTTATCAGCTCGGAACAAGCACTTTCGTTTTCATTTTTCCTAAAGAATCCAATGCATATTGCCCTTCCTTTTTTCCTGAGTGATGGAAAAGGGACATTTCCCCAGACCTATGCATCAGTGCTGATAACACCACTTTGAAATTCACCAACAAGCCATTAGGGTCATAAAATTTGCCTTCTACATTCTAAAAATATTTTAAGATGCAAATACTCCAGATAGCTAAAGGTGTCAGGACCCAGAAACCAGCAGGAGTTCTGTAAAATGCAACAAGTCTTGCATTTGTAAAAGTTACCTCAAAAACACAGGGGAAAGGGATCCCATAAGAGACCTTGATGCAAGTATTCTTTGTACAATAATCTCAGAGTAAACTGATTATGTCTTCCTTGGCAGGTACCTGCACTACTCTAGCATATGAAAAGAATCTTGAATTAAAAACTGTAATTTAGAGTGCTTTAATTTATTTTCATAGGAACTAATTTTGAAAGTCTGATCAATGATAGTGTGAGCACTTGCCTTCTCCCCTTTATACCATGCTCAATACTCAGTAAAAATGTAACTCAATATTACACAGGACAGTCCTGAATTAGGCATTAGATTCTTGAAGATCTCGGGACTTTCAGCAAGCACTGCCAGCTCGGAGCATTTAATGTTTTTTTGTAAATACCCAGGTCCTGAATTTATGCAATTAATTGAGAATATTTGTTTTCTCTATCCCTCAAAATTATTTTAAGCTGGAAACATTGCAGTTATAAAAATACGAAAGTAGAACGCAATAACAAACAATATGAAGGTTTGCAATCTTAAACATTTCATGAGGTTTTGGTGCACTTCCCAATTTCTGAATGCCTACCTGGGAATGCCTTCCCTGGCACCTGACAAGACTTGCTAGGTCAGGGAAATCCAGCTATTCTCTGCTAGCCAATACAAAAGTCTCTTCTTCCAGAGTATGGACATGCTTTAGTTTAATATCCAGAAGAAAGTTGTATGAAAGATGGGTTTGCTTGGGCCCTGAAAGGCATGAGGTGATGATAAGTGATGCCTGCACACCAGGACTCTGCTCCAGCCCCAAAGCCAGCTGATGCACAAGCTTTTTCCTTTCCATATAATTCCTCTGCAACTAAACATTTAAAAAGCATTAAAGTGATTTTTTGTCTTCTGAACTACCCAAGAACATCACATTATGGGCTTGTTCTGGTCATGAGCGTGTTTCTTAAGTCTTGCTACACACAGACAGAGCACAGATGCCTAAATAGGCTCATTCATAACAAGGGCATCACATTTCAAAGCAAGTGAGGCCCAGATGATTTTTTTAAATTCAATTCCCCTCTGTGGGTCTCCCTCAGGTGCTTATATGAATTAAGCCCCTATCCTTCTAAGCTTTGCCCACCATATGCTATTAGAGCAATTGATTTTTGCAGTGACATCTTTGATTTCATTAAAATAGCCAGCAGTCAGAACTGTTCTTTAAGGACTATGACGGGTTGTTCCTTCACTGTTAGCTCCTTAACAAAAATCCTTAAAACTTGTAGGTAGGAGATACAGCCCATTCCCCAGTGAAGTTCTTTCTCCAAAGCCACCTATCAGTTTGGGGAAGAGTAGCAAGTCACTCATACTATGAAAATGACATGAAAAGTGAGATGAAGAAGTAGTATAAGATGTTCCTTGGGGAGATGCCACAGCAGCAGGGCCACTAACTACCCCAGGATCCACCCATGCCACTTCCCATCCTACCCCTCACACTTGCCTGTGCAGGACAGTGCAACGTCAGGGGCACGGTCAGGCTGATGCTGGGAGAGGGCTCATGCCCTGGGCTGGGACAGGCACCTCAGTTAACAAACAGCTTTGCATGACCAGAACTAACAAGGTTTTAGTGAACCAAATTTTGTAGAAACTGCAATGCTGCACTTTGTTCCACGAAGTTTATAGTTCCTCACCTCTGGCCCCTTTTAATGCTATAATTACTCTCTTAAATTTCTCTTTATTCAACGTCACCCAGTCTGACTTCTTTTGTTACCATTTATTTAACTAAAACAGGCAGAGGCTGATACTGAAGGCAGGAATGGAGCCAGCATGTTAAAACCTGCTTTTAATTTAAGGTTCTGGGGCTAGTTTCCTAGCCATTACCACATTTCAGAGAAAATGAATTTTCTTTCTCTCTGTCAAATGACGGCTGATCTAGATCTAATTAGGGTCAGTTTCACCTAAAGATGAGTCATTTACATTCTGAATATATGGCTCCCAAATTATCATTTTGTTTTAATATCAGACATGAGTAAACCCCATGCATATCTCTTTTAGATGGCACTGAAGATAAAAATCAATGGCTTTTCTTCCACAAATACCTTTCATAGCAAAAGATGGCAGCTGGATGAAGGAAAAAAGATACAGTTCAGGATAAGGACAAATAAAATTAAGGGTAATTGCAGAATATAGTTTTCTGAACTGCAGAAAAAGTGGCCTTTTCAAGAACAACTGAAAAAAAAGTAGCTCTGAATGTTCACACACTTAAAGGTTAATTTTTTTGACAGAAAAAACTGGTTATGCAGGGCTACAGCACATTTTTTGAGCGTAATATGGGAGGCTATTGGCATACCAGAATGAGTACAGAAGCAAAACGGATTGCAATGGAAGCAACTGAAAAAAAAAATCATACAACACTGCAATTCTTTAGCAGTATTGGCAAACACCAAACACAGTGAAGAGAAAAACTCTTCCTGTTAAACATGTCAAAAATCCCATCCCCTTTTCAACTGTGAGCCACTTGTGTAATCAGTATGTCTTCTAGCAAAATTAAAAGAACAAAATTCAATAACAGTGCATCTTGTTGCCTTACTTTGCCAGGAAAGCCTTGGAAACAAGAATTTCTGTCATCATTCTCACTTACACGCTGCCCATCTCTTTGGCCTCCGTTACCTGCTACTTCCACTGTTCCACTGTTTCACTGGATGACCAAGAATTAGCGGTGGAGACACATAATCTCCTGTCCTCTACTCTGAGGTCTGGCCCATTCCCGGGATAACACCAAGGCATTCAGCTGCAACTAATGGAGACAGCTGAGACATAAGCTCTTCAATATTAGGAAATAATAAGATCACTGAAATACACCATGGAAATTAAATCTCATACTGCTTCTTACAAGAGCCAATAATATGTAACATAACCCCATTATTTTGTGTTTTAAATAACTAGAGTCAGCTGAGGAACTATTGTTTTGTCGGTATTTGCTTCCTCAGAGGAGGCGTTATCAGTAAGTTCAAAAGTGCTCATCAGAAGTGCAGATGACACCAATCCTCTGCTGTTCAGTGGGATTAAGCAAAGCAGATCTCTGCTATCAGCAAGGGGAAGCTGAGTTATTTAGGGCAGCCTATAAATCAAACACCAGGACTCTCTGGCATAGGTGGGATCCTGAAGATTTTGCAGATCCTTTCACCACTGCAGAACAGCAGCACTGGCATCTTTTCACCAGCCTGCCGGATTCAGACCATCTTCCATACATGAGCTCTTTGGACTGAGATGGATTTTTCTTTTCACCTCAAAAAAACCCTTGTAGTCATTACACTGGTTTTGGTGGAGATTAAAGGAGCAGAACGAATCGCAAACTCAGAGCTGCAATGGCATTGTTAGTTTGTTGCTTTACAAAGAAATACGGATAGTCCAAGGTTATACTTCCTACATAATTTTGAATCACTAAATTTTTGCTAAGGTCTGAAGTCTTTTTGTTTAAGAACAAAACAAAAGAACCCAGAAAAATCAGTACTTTTGTATTTGGACTATTTCCGTGATCTCAGAACCCTGAGTTCCATCACACACAGTCCCTACCCAGCAAAGCATCAGCATTATACACAGCTTGTGCAGTAGATACAGCAGTGAAACTGTCAGGTGTGTCTACAAGCAGCTCAGGATCAGGTCCTTGCAGGATGAAATCCATGAGGCCAGGATTTGCTTATGCTAAGAACACAGATAGTTTTCAGCTCCTCTATTTGAACCTTTACCAAACTGTAATAGCAAACCAAGGGAAACAGCTATTTTGATCAAAACTGAAAATGTTCATTCCCTTGTCTGGAAGATGAAGATGAGTGTTTCCACCTTCTACAGACACACAGCAGTGGGAGACGAGAGCCCATGTAAGGTAGCTGGAAGAGCAGCCGCAGCAGCAGCATGGTTTCCTGTGCAGAGGAAGGCAGGCACAGTAGTCTAATTGAAGCCATCTGAGAGTGAATGGCTGTGGAAATTCAGTTATAGTTTTCAGCAGAATGGTTATCTTACTTTAATCAACTGGAAGCAATCACTATCTAAACTAGCCTTTGTTAACTTTGCATGCAGTTTCCATTCACAAAAACCAAACTCCTGCTTGGAGCCTCAGCAATTTGAGTCAACCATACTTCAGTAACAATAATTTCAACATTATGCCACAACTTACCCAAGAACAAAAAATTCACCTCATGCCAAACTCGTCCTTGATTCACCACTAAACTCCATGAAGTTATTTCAGCCATGGTCTTGACAGAGAAGTGGTTTAAGTTTCCAGGCTGGTCCAATTTACTGCTATGTCTGATACTCTGTTTCACATATATTGAGTACTTCTCTCTTTGATCTCTTGAGCTGTTTATTTTATATCTGCCTTGTTATTGTGGTTCTTATTTGCAAGCTGCAGCCTGGCATTGTAGTAATTGGACGCACACACGCCCAGGCATACACAGAGGCACAGACTAGATCATTGCTGGACTTGGTGAACTTTTACTTCTGAGGGCTTTTCCATCTTCTTTCATGAGTGTTGTCTACTTCAAACAAGCACTGCAGTTTACAGAAACACTGTTAAGAAACCAAATATTAGGCTCAAATACTGCATCTTCAGCTAAGGCATGCATGGAAATACAGTTAGCTTTTGTCAAACAGAAAAGACAAAAACGTTTTTTAGAGAAAAAGAACAAAAACAAAACAAAAACAAACAAAAGCACTCAAAACCAAAAAACCCACAGAGCCAAAAAAAAAGGACAAAAGCCTGACAATAAAACACTAATTAGGTGCAAGAACTGAAACAATTTAAAAATCTTATAAACACATAAAAAAGGAGATTTCTAGGGGCAATAGTCCTTTAAATGATAACTTCATAATAATAAACAAATGACAGAAGTTTATAATTAGATGGTGCCTTTCATTTGGGACATTCATCAGCTCTTAGCCATTACTAACTATTAATTTGACACCACTTCTTCTCACAAGTGTAGAGCTGCTGTTTTTGAAGGAGAGGAGATAGGGGAAGTGTGTGCCTAGAAATAACATGTCTGAACTTCAGTTGTTCAGGCTTTTAAGGAAAGCTCACCAGGGCTTAAATATCTGCCCGTAAGTTGCATTGAAACAAAAATCTGCAATCCAAAACTGTTCACTGCTTACTCATTTGTGTTGTTAAAAATGCCCATACTTTCAGGCACCTTCTAACTCCCACTCACTTGCCTAAAACCAGAGTGATAACACAGGCATGGAAAGGGATGTTACGGCTGTGAGTTTAATTGTAATTCAAATATACCTGAATATCAGAAGAGCTTTTGATCTGGAGGTAAATACAAGCAAATTGCTTTATCTGACTTAAGTGCATTTTAGACCGTAGCTGCATGAATGGATAGGAAAGTGCCTTCTCTTAAAAAGATATTAGTGGTATAAGTTGTGTGATGAGATCCCAACAAACTTCACGATGCACGGAGGTATTGCCGGTTAAACCATCATCCAGGCATTTCCTGCATGCCCCGTCTTTACGAGGCTCTTCAAAGGTTCNTCGGTGGGGGGGGGGGGGGTTGGTAATGCTGTCTGGGCATGGAAGCCATTAGCATGAGAGGCAATGAAGTCTAGTGAATTATTTTGGGGAGCCAGGGCCTCTCAGTGCACATCCTTGGGCTGTCACTGATTCACCTGGAAATGTTAAGCAAATGCCTTTGCCTCCCCATTTGGGATAATGAGTACCTTTGTCAGACAACTGTCAGCAAACATTAACTCAGGGCTTTAAAGCCAAATCATGCTAAATAGGCATTGATTTTTAATGAACTCCATCAGCTGGGGAAATACAGAGTTGGGAACCCTGGTACTGTAAAATTCCTGAAGCATGATGCCCAGATACCTGAGGAACTTGACAGAGATTCAGCTTTGATTCAGCCAGGTTGGTTCCTGCAGAAACCCTATGCTCCTGTGCACCTGGTTGTTGCAGGGCAAATTCACCAGAACTCAAGCCCAGGCTGCTTCCACAGGCAGGCACTATTCCATGGCAGAGCAGTAGGATTTCCGGCACCCTGGAGCACGAAACATTCAGCATGATGGTTCCAGATGCTGTCTCCAACTCTCTCGCGCCATCCAAGGCTGATGCCAGCAGCTCTGACTTGATTGACTTGAGTTGATTTTACATTTAGGAATCTTTTTATCATACTCCAGATCCTGCAAAATGCCATGCAGCGATACCAGATTGGTCAGGCAGGTAATCATCTCCCATCCACCAGCTTTTAGTAGCGCTGCTCCCGGCCATAATTGAAGTGATGCAGCTTCCAGACTGTAACCATGGGGTCTGAGAGTTGCTTGCTTCTCTTTTGTTTTATTCTTAATCTTTTGGGCTGGACTGTGAATGAGAAACAGTGTATGGAGCACCAAGACATAGAGTCAAGAGAAGAATGAAGGAGCCAAACTAAACACACACTGCCCATCTCTTCTAGACACATATATCAAATTCTGGGGCATAGGAAGGGACAAAGCAGCTTGTCAGAAAATGTGTGGCTGCTCTAACAGTGTCCAGACCAAGCAAACATGCCCTGCTGAGAAGCTAAATGAGGCAGTGAGGGTTATAGATATGGATCACTTCACAGTGCCAAGGAGGTGAGTGCATGCCTCTAGCCTGTGGCTGCCTTCAAGACTTTCCTTTTGCTTCTGTGTGTCTGTCCACCCCCAAATAACCACTCAACAATGTTTAGTGCATGAGGAGCCATGGATTTGTTTGCAAATGTAAGACAGTACATGAAATCATCTTACTGTTCAGTTTTTTGAGACAAAAACTATTCTTCACCATGCTGACATGTTCACCTTGACCTATTTATGGGAATGTGTTTTCACAGTTCTTTCTCATGTCAGAAACATGGGTGAGTCTCATAATGTTAAAGTGACTAATCAACATCATGATCCAGACTTGACCCTCAATGTATGGCCTTCATTGGTCTGTGGATGAGCTGTGGGGAAAGGGTCACACATATTCCTAGACCCCGGGTCTTAAAGCCTCAAGTTTAACAGACTGTGTTACGTGTGTGCATGTGTCTGACTTCATCCAGGCTCCATCCTGAGTTAAGAAACCTTAATTTACTGTTACAACCATCAGAAGCTATGACCACCTAGCACACTTGTGTGCTTTGCAGCCCCGTGTGCCCCAATTTAGAACTCGTGCTATCTAAAAAAAATAAATGCTTAATCCCAGCTCAGGGAAACAGAGACAGGCACTGTTGGCAAAGGCTGCCAAAAATAGAGAAGAGTCCACTCATGTCATGTGATGACAGATGTCTGAAAACTCATCATATACCTTCGTGGGTCTGTGCCCAGTAGAGTCAAAGGTAAGAACCTGAACAATAATTCCCAGTTATAGAAAAAACTCAGTGTCATTTCAGATTAATCCACAAAAAATCACTAGAAAGGTTGGTAAATCATAAAAAGGCTCAGCAAAGGGATGCAATAAATTCTACATTCCCACGTAGGAATGTAGTGCTTGTCTCAGGGCTGCATTGGAAAAACCAGTGCCCTCTACGGTTGGTATAGTAGGGTCCCTCACAAGCTGGAGTGGAAGGAATTCTCACTCCTCCCAAGAAAACCCTAGTAATCATGCTCCAGAGCAACCTGTTATAGGGCATTTCCATCCTTCTGCTCCTGAAGGTGGGCATGACACAGCCAAGGACACAGGAGTCACTGGACAAAAGAGAACAAGCAAGAGGCCTGATTCTGTATCCTGTCAGAGCACTGGGTTACCTGGGCTCTTGCTTCTCTCTACCTGATGTTTGTGTGATGACATGAAAAGCTAAGAGACTTGGAGATAAAAATGAGGAGTTCAATGAGTTCACTAGAGCATGAGCTTCAGTTCAACCACTCGAATTCTCCTTGCTTCTTGCTTTAGGCATCTCAATACCATCCCTGAGGATCTCCCACTGCATTCCTTGCCAGTTGTGGCTTCTTACTGACTTTCCATTAAATCAGTTCAGTGTGTTTTCATACATTCTTGCCTCAAGATGCTAGTGATCTTGCCCATGCATTTACTCATCTCAGGGTCTGAGAAGAAGTAGTAAAAATACCCAAGCCAGTTTAAGACTGTGGGATCTTGATTTCTAAAGTTTCCCTGCTGCTAGCTGAGCCCCCGACTTCATTAGTAAGGTAGGATGATGATTCAGGTAAACCCAAGTGTTCTGCTTACTTGTTATACCAGCTCATGTTTCTATGCTGTGGCTTTCCAAGTTGCCTGACTGGACAGGTACTAGCTCACACCAGCTTCCTTTGAAGCTTTAATTTGCAGCCTGGATGCACAGCTACACCCAGGACCACAACTGGATTTACTAGGCCTGGGAAAAGGCTGTAGAAGTGCATGTACTTTGCTCCCCTCCCACACTACCCTGCAGAACTCAGGGCTACAGTTTAGTTCTGGCAAGTGTGAATTTGGTCCATCTGAACAGCCTGAGTGATCAAAGCTCTGGGTGGGAATCTGCAGGTCCGGTTGGGTTGGAGCGTGCTAAGAACAAGAATAGGGAACTTTAATGCTGGCTTTATCAAGTGGCATATGCATTCAAATCTCTAATCCCTTTTTCCCCAGCCTCTCCTGCCAACCATAGGAAACTTTTACCTCACATCCCCTGGCTTCTCATTCCTCCACAGCTGGTATTTGCCAACAGAAGAAGGTAGGAAGAAACGTGAAACAAAATCTGCATATTTTTTATCACCAGTTGCTGCCAGGACAATGCCTCTCCATTCTGTCATCTCTGCTGCTCAGATGTGCTGCTGGATGTCCCTGGCACACAACTGGTAAATAGGCACTTTTCCTATGACAACCTGTGTTTTCCTGTAATGTGGCTGGGTCTCTGCTGTACAAATCTGCTTAGGATTTTGCAAATTTGGCTGCTGATCAGTCTGATGTGACCTGAAAATGGGCATGAAACAACTGTTTAACATTTTTTTCAGTAAGTTTCAATTGAAGAAAAAAAAAAGACAAGATTATTGCAATTAATCTAATGCAACATTCAGGACATTTTGAGTCTCTCTCTCTCTAGTGCCTTCTGCATTTTTGCCATTAAAAACAGCTCTGTGATTATGTTTTCCAATGATGTCATATTAAGAAGTCAAACTGTAGCTCTTACAAACCCCACTGCTGCATCTTTCTTCTTCTCTAGTGTGGAGCAGCGTTAGTAAAACTCAGCTAAATGGTCACATACTGCTGATGCTTCCATAAAGAAACTTATTTAAACTAAATTCAAAGGTATATTCAGGAAGGTCTCATGCTCCTTGTCAGAAGCTGATTTGGATGAAATGTGGAAAGCCGATATCTAACCAATAAAATCAACTCCAAAATCCCATGGGCTGAAATAGAGCAACTTGGGATTGAAAACCTCTTTCAGTCACCTGACAGCAACCCTTCCATTGACTACAGTCAGGCTTGCATCAGATGCCCTTCTTACCTTGCTTTTATATTTCAACATGCAATATGTGAAAGCCGTCAGAGTCTGAACATGGTCTTGTGTCTGGATGCAATAAAAGCTGCAATAAGAGCTTTGTGGTATCTCTTGCACAATGTTCAGCTTTAAACAATACATTGAGGGAAGACTTTTTAACTCCATTCTGTAGGAAGCAGGGATTAAAGTGGTTTGCAAGACTTCTGTTAGACAAAGAGTTTGAGGGGGTGGAACTAATAAAGCTGAGCTTGATAAGTGTGGGTCCATGACTATAGAAGAATCTACATTTCAGGTGTAGAGTGCAGATAAGGCTCCTTGGCAGGTCTGCAAGGAAAACAAATGTATTATTAACAACAGTTCTAAAAGAGGAGGAGGAAAAGAAGGAGGAGAAGGTGTAGGAGGAGGGGAGAACCACCAAAGAGCTAAAGTTTTTAGCCAGCAAGGGAGATGCATTTCCTATGTAGCACAGGAGCTGTTATATTCTGGCATCCTCTCCTCGTATTGGCCAGGAGCGCTTTCTAAAGCTGGGAAGGCAGATTTCCACATCCCATTGCATGAGACATGAAACAAAAACCCCAGGCAGATTTCCACTGGCAAGCAAGCCAAATGCAGCAGAGAAATAAATAAATAAATCACTATGAAATCATTCTGGGAAGAATATCATGGCTTGGCATGCAGACAGCTCTGTCTGGAGGAGCCAGTGCTTGTCAAGTGAAAATACAAGGGGAAGGAGAAATTCCCTACCTAACCTGCTATTAGGAGCTAGTTATCACAGTAGCAAGAGCCAAGAAGGATGGAACAAGCTAAGTAACATTGCTAAAAGCTTGAGCAAATCGTCTCACCCTGTTGAACAACATTGCATCTAGGCCCCAGTTCCAGAAAAGCCTTCAGTGTTTTGGATCTGTCAACAGCAAAGCTTCAGGAGCCTAAGACCTAGGGTTGAAATCTCTTCCTCTAAGTTGGGAATAGTTTGATCCAATTTCTGGTGTTGGCTGTCTCTACCTCAAACAAATACCTACTGTGTGCTGAGATATGCACCCTGCTGTGATCTCAGCCCTGTGGTTAGGCACGTAATATGAAAATACTTCTTCCAATGAGATGCTCTTTATATAGCACCCTGCCCACATGTATTGAATGATAGAGCTGTGAACATTCCACTGTACTATTCCTGTGAAATCCTTTTGAAAAGCCAGTTTTTGTGTTTCTAAACAACGTAATAAATTTAACTTTTCAGAGCTATTGTACTTCAATAGCAGAACCGTTGCTGGGCCAGTTAAATTTTGATGCTGTTTCATAAGAAAGGAAGAATAAATATCAAAGGGGTGGCAGCAAATGCTCAAGAGGTATTTTATTCATGTGTGTGAATACCTGATGGGGATAGTAAGGAAGTCTGAGACAGACTTTTCTCATCAGTGCCCAGTGCCTATCACTGCCTATAGGACAAAAGATAATGGACAGGAATGAAAAGATGAGCATTTCCATTTAAATCTCAAAGAAAACTTTTTTTACTGTGGAATTGGTCAAACACTGGAGCAGGTTCTTTGGGAAAGTTGAAGAGTCTCCGTCCTTGGAGATAAGCACAGCCTAACTGGACACAGTCCCAGACAATGTGCTCCAGCTGACCATGGTGTGAGCAGGTCGTTGGACTGGATTATCTCCAGGGTTGCCTTCCAACCTCAACTGTTCTGTGCTCCCATGATTTTTTGAGGTGTGAGATGCTGACCTCTGCAGAGCCACTGGTAGGCTGTATTTACTGTGCAGCTCAACCAACAGCCCACAGGTTTGCTTTCTCATGTAAAGTCTGTCTGACCCAGTGAGGCTCTTGGGAGAAGCCAGGAATGGCTTTCCAAGAGGCCAAGCCCTGGCTCTTTTTCCTTGGCAAAGGAGCACAAGCCTCCAGAAAACTGGCCCGCTGCATCAGGGTGCTGGCAAGGGTTCCCAGCCTTGCACCCGAGGCAGTTTGAGCACCAGCTTTCAAGATGAAACTGGCAGGGCAGAGCTCACCCCGCCTGCCTAGGCACAGCCGTGCCTTGCCCTGCAGCCCTCTCCTCAGGAGGGGCAGCTGGGATGGGGCAGATGAGGCAGCTGCAGGCAGATGCTGCTCGTGATCCAGGAGAAACACCATCCAGGAGTGCCATCTGCTGGGTCCCGGGTATGCAGCGATGGGAGCTCCTGTAGTTGCCCTCACACAGGTATCAGGAGGCAATGAAGACTTTCAGGTCCCAGCAGGATTTCTCCTCTCTCTCCTGGCTGTCATGCCAAGCCAAGCTTCTCTCTCTCCATGTCTCTGCCAAGAGCCATGAGGGAGGCTGTGCCAAGGATGATCTGGCTGGTTTTACACAACCTGATAGTCAATGAAATGAGAAATAGTAAGAGAGTTAGTCGGAGGAAAGTATGCTTTTTAAATGTGAGCCTCATCATTACTCCCTCTTGCTATTCCATGGGACTCAGAAAGTCACCCCAGGGGCTCTCAGCTTCTCCCAAGTGCGTGGGGAAGATGATAGAGTGGGAGCACTCTGCAGTGCTAATCCTGTGAAATCCAGTTTTTAGGTTCATAATTTAAATACCTGTAACATTTTCAAGGGTGTTGTATTTCTATAGCAGGATCCATACAGGGCCCAGTGATGGGGTCCCTTCTGATGTGATGGTCTAGGAAGTATCAGATTTCCCATTTCTGCTCCTAATCATTGCATCCCCAGGCCAGACATTGTCAGTGGTGGATCTTGGTCAGGGAATGAATGGATCAGGAGGGCCACAGAGTGGGGAAGAAATCCTCCAAGTTTTCTGCCTGGCGGCAGGGGAAGCTCACAAGTGAAATCTCTGGCAATTATCAGTGATCTGCAGCTTTGACCAGTTTGTGCACCATCCAAGCTGGTGTTTCAGCCCCTTCTGGTTTTAAAGTCACAACATCTAAGGAGTATGTTGGGATGCAGGGGTGATATTCAGGACAAGTCTCTGACTCTGAGCCTTACTGCATCTCCTTCCATTACATGCAGCCCTGCACCTGTAGGCCGATGCACTGGGAACAGTCACAGGAGTAGCAAGAGAAATGCAAATCAGTCTCTAGTGGCAAAAAGAGCATCTTTTGAATGGGGAGTGGAGCAGATCTGATAGCCTACATCACAGTCTGCTGTGCCATGGCTTCCCTTGGCCAGGTGTGTTACATCCTTAGGGTGACTGCCTTCCAGATAGGACAGGTACACCCCATCCATCCAGCCTTGCAGCTCTGATGACTGGCTCTCCACAAGATTTACACCAGTGGTAATCATTTTGCTATTAGTCTGCACGCAACTTCAATTCACTTCTGATTACAAGCTATTCTGCCAGCAAGACCTGGTCTTCATAACACCCAAAGTGATCAGGTGAGTGAAGAAGTCTTGTGGATCTTTTTCTTGACAACACAATCCTGGTTACACTCTAAGCTGCAGATGTGTGGTAGCAACAGTTCTTGGACAGTGACTGTGATCCTGAAGAGTAAAGGGTTGGCTTCACTAAACCATCTGCTTTCTCCTTTGCTAAGGAGATGCTCAGAGGATTAGAACTCCTTGCTTCTCTCTGTCTTGATGCATTTCACTTGGCCTATCTAATGCTACCTTCTGGGACCAGAGCACTTTCCAGAGAATCTGGATCCTGCTGTCCTTGTCAGTATTTTAAAATTCCAGGATGTGCAAGAAATTAGGGACAGAGAATGAAAGGTCTGGAGAGGTCCCTATGACACTCCATGCAGCCACATGAATTGGTTGCTGTATTAGCCAGTAGCATTCACATACTGATACCCCAGGCAGCCTTTCTGCTGCTCTGTGAATCAGTGATGGTTTAATAAAGTCACTTTCTCTGGAAACTAAAGACAACGTGGTAGAAACACAGAATGGAATCTTCCTACAGTGTTTCTGATGAACAGGCTCCTACAGTGCTTCACAGAATGAGTCAGCCCTCTGAGGAGATTTAAGCAGGTTATAGATGGGATTTAAAGGGAGATTTTCTTGATTTTCTTCTGTGAAACTCTCCCTTCTGAAGCCTCCACCCAAAGGTAAAGAGTGACCAACTGAGTAAATGAGGAGGGAAGCTGTGTAAGGATGGAGAGTCGTGTAACCAGGGTGGAGAGTAAAAACTACTAATCTTCCAGGTGTCAAGCATTGAGGAAGCATTAAACAGTAATGGAAGTTAGACAGTTGTTTGGATCAATCTGCAGTACTTGATTTGTCAGCACTACCTTCGCCACATGGTTTAACTGCTAAGAGAAGTTCTTTTAATGAGAAACACAACCATTTTGGTCCATTTGGTCCCAAATTCTGTGGCTCACTCCACAGAGAGTCTGTGACTTTACTGTCTGCAGCTCTTCTACAGCAAGTCTGGGTCTCAGATTACCATCTGCCCCTGTGCTTGGAGATATTTTCTTGGGGAAAAAAAGAGAAATAAAAAAGAATTTGTGCTGTTGCAGAGGGAAAAATCATCTAGCCCAACACCCAAATAAATTACTGCTGGGGACATGGTATGCATCTCCTCACTGGTGAGCTTCCATTCAGCTGTGGGTAGCCAGGCATAGAGACTTGAATAAAGCTCTGCAGCCTGCTGCCAGCCCTTTGCCACCATGACTGTCACATCCCCTGCAAAGGAATT
Source organism: Sclerurus mexicanus (assembly GCA_013396755.1). Lineage (NCBI taxonomy): Eukaryota > Metazoa > Chordata > Aves > Passeriformes > Furnariidae > Sclerurus > Sclerurus mexicanus. The sequence goes on along the minus strand of VWZF01006202.1, from coordinate 181,250 downwards.
GAGGGACCCCTTTTCACCAGCTCGGGCTCATACGGAGTTACCTGTCCCAACACCCTGGGACAACACCCTGGGACCATATGAGTTGGGGAAGGGAACTGCTAAATCTTTCTGAGGGCAAGAAACAAAAGTTTTTGTGCTCTCATTGAGGAGTACATGAGATAAGCTGTAGTGGTCTATATATGAGTGTCCCCACCCCTGAGACCAGGGGACTCGCACAGCAAAAACCCTGACTGTGTGTAAAGGGTATTTCCAAAACAATAAATGAATAATAGAACCCATTTGAAAATTATGTTTAACTAGAATATTTTAACAAGGTATTAAAGCAATGTGGCTTTGGGCAAATGTGCAGCAGCAATATATAAGCAGTGTCTGGATCAATGGCAAAATTACAGGGAATATTCTCCCATACACTACCTAAATAAGTCTATTTAGTTAATATCTTGAGTACTAAGCTACTGTGCACACCTTCTTATGACTTTTGCCACCAAAATTTTTCTTCTATTGATACATCTCATTTCAAGCAAAAAATGTCCATTCTTGACTACCTGCTTTTATTATTTTATAGGAATTAGAGCTGTGAAATTACAGCTCCAGTTTTTAATGAAATTAAAAATTCCACACTCAAATGAATAGTCTGAACTGGTTTGTGCTGATGCAATCCAGGCTGAATCCTGTGTTTACAGAAGCTCAGTGACATGCTTACTTGTACCGGGCATTGAAATAGGATCTCCCTTTGGTTATTGGTTTCAGTATCCCACCCTCAAGTCAATTAGTGGTGGGTGGGCACCAGACTGTAATACACACCAAAAAGACCTTGATACAGTAATGCTCTAGGGTCTAGGTAAGCTTATGCTTGCTTTTCTGAGTGCAGATAATGTGTAGCAAGGTGTTTTATCAAAGTGGAGCCAAAAAACTTTTCAAGAGAAGAGGTAAAACACAAACAAATGAGGATGGCTGAAAGAGAATTCTACCCTTCTTTGTTATAGGATTTATGGGGACATAGTTTATATATGATCCAAAAGTTCCCCAGCTGGGGGGAAGGTGATCAGGGCTGGCACAGAGGGCTAGTGTCACCAGACCTGAGCTGGGCTGCACAAGGACAAAGCCTGGCTCTCACCCACTGTTGGAGCTGGGGCACCGTACAGACTAGGTTGCAGGGCTGATAGGGGCACTGAAAATGAGAAGCGTGCCTGGCACCTCAGACCTGGAGCCAATCTTGTTCTGCCATGGGAATCAGCAGGTCTTCTTCTGCATCTGCTGAGGTGCTTTCATGAGAGGAGCATCGGGCACTGTGTGGATTAGGGACTTCTGCTCTGAGCCAAGGGGCTGGCAATGCAAGACAGTGCTAAGGAGAGTTAAAGATTTTAACTCCACCTATGTTCTCATTTGAAAGTGCGGGTTTTATGATGGCTGTCTTCCCTTCCCAGAATGTACCTTGTTTGGAGGGACACCCTCCAAAAACCCCCTTGCATGTAATTCATAAAATAAAAGCCTTGACCTTGAATAGACATATTCTTTGCTGAATAGAGTGCTGATGAATTTTGTTTTCCATTTTCCATCCGACTCTGAATAATGCTCATGTTCCTGGCATCACCAGACATTTTTCCCACCTCTCCTCTTTGAGGGCAGAAAGAGATTTTAGGGCAGGAAATTTCTGGAGCCAGAGTTTCTAGGGGAGCACAAATATTACTGGAAGACACAGTGGGCTAGTATAAAAGTGTTTCAGCTTAACATCCCTTGGCTTTCCCACTGTATCACAGAACAGCACCTGATTAGCAGAGCTTCCACATGATGCAGGAATAATTTCTGAACTCCTGGACCTGGCACCTGGCCATGGTACAGTGGAAAGAATGTTAATGACAAAATGGGAACACAAGCATGAATATATTACAGCCATTTTCTGCAATGTGTCCTAAAGAAATACTCCATGCTTAAAAATGTTTTTAAAATGTAAAAATGGATTTGGAGCTAAGTTGACATCCCCAACAGAATAGTATAATGTGCTGTCAGAGTTACAAATAAAAAGTGTTACTTTATAGAATAGTGGATTTGTTTGCTGGCTTTGCATACTCTGCTTAACACAGTCCTTTTGGTGAGTGTTTCCTGATAGTCATGCAACTTCCTGGTGACATTTTTTGTTGTTGTTTTTCTTCTTTTAAATAAATCAACAGTGAGGCTACTGTCCCTGTCCTGTGGAACAAAGCTGAATGCTCTGAGTTGGTCCCTGGGCTGTTTACACGAATGACTTCAGAGGAAGTGTTCTCACGTTGGCATTGATGGAACTACAAAGGTTCATTGAGATCAGACTGAAAAGTGGACACTGTGAAGCCTCCTTCAGCTGTCCCCCTGGCACCATTAGGAAGAGCGTTTCCGCACTGCCTATGAAGATTGAGCGGACGGAGTCAAAGGAAGACTAAATTTTCCTGATCTGACTCCATATGCTTTGTTAATACAATTCCTTAAAAGTCCCCTTGAGAAGATCCAACAACTGAAATCTCTAAACCAGACTGCCCACCCCAGAAGATATATGTGCACTTTGGCTGCATTCATCTTGCCACCCAAATAGGTTTCATGGAGGCGACTGGGAAGGAGTGGGAAGATTGTTGGAATGGGCTGAAGCATAGACTACACACACACTTCAAACACAAAGCGAAGCAAGGCAAGCATTGGGCTCAGCACAAAGTGTTTCCAAGTTGTTCTGACTTTACCTTATATGTAATGAAGTTGTTATTCCTACACATATCCAGATGTTTATTTTGCAAGTTGCTCTGTCAGAAAAGCTTAGCCCTCTTGAGTTCTATGCAGTATACAATGTGCAGAGGTGCACAAGGTATAAATCAGGGATTAATTCACCCCTTTCTTCCTCTCCTCATGAAAATGCTGAGTCTAACCCTCTTTTTCCCATTCAGACTTTATTCAAAAGAGAAACAACCAGGACTGGAAGTGAGAGTGCTGCAGGTAACAACAGTACCTGAGCTACCCCAGCACTGACAGTTGAGAAAGTGGCAGCATTTACTTTGTGGTTCTGAAGGCAGCCAGGGTGCTGCTGTTCCCACACCATCACAGCTTTGCACATCCTAAGTCCCAAGGCTGTACAAATATTCGTCCCTTGGGTCCAGCTACCTCTCCTGAGGCCATGGAGATACCCTCACTTTCTCTGAAGGTTATTTATGTCTTCTGTGTAGCAGTATGCTGATTAATAGAAAAAGGTTGTGTGTGCTGGGAAAAGAGAGTCATATTGCAGTCAAATCACCTGAGAAGGAGACTTGAATCCTTTTTGCCTTTCTGTTTGATATTTTCGTGACAGTGCTTTTCTGGTTCTCCAGCTGTTTGGAGTGTTTAACACAGATCCAGGGGAGAGAAACAAGGCCTCTGAAAGCAGATTCTGCAAAAATTACACGTATGCAGGGCAACCAGAAAGCCAGTGCCACCAAGCCCCTTGAAGCATCCCCTAAGGAGGATAAACAGCTGCAGGTATATGGCTATGGCACAAGAAAAAGGCATGGCCTTCAGCCCAGAGGATCCTTGGGTGCCTCACTATACCTGGAAATAATATCAATACTATTTTAACTTTGCTAAGTTCATCACAGTACCAGGACCTGGAAGGAGGTAAACATCACGTACCTCGCTTTCCTTTGGGGTCCATGAGGAATGCCCAAAAGTTGGCCTGGTACATGTGCGAACTGCCAGCCATTACATCAAAGGATGACAGGATAAAACAACCACACAGCCAGAGACAGGGATTTTTATGCAATCTCAGATACTGTGGCACAGCACACCAAGGTGAGCTCATCAAACATTCTCATCTTGCCAAAATACAGTTTCCTAGTAATGCAGATATTTTTCTTAAAGTATATGACCCAGTCAGATTTTCCTTTGAAGAAGCAAATTTGGGAATTAGGAGTCAGACTGGCCCAGCGCCTGCACAAATGGCAAGGCTCCTGCCACACTCTGCAGGTGGCTCTGGGGTAACGGGGAAGTTTAGGAGGTTAAACCAAAGCTCCGCTCAGTTTACATTATGCTTCCCACGGTATCTCTCTATACTGCAGTTGAAAATCCTATCCTTGAGAAGAACTTATTGATTTGGCAGAGGATTAGAAGATGAGGCAGCATACCTCTATCCTGACTCACCAATGTGGCAGAAATCTTGAGTTTCCTATGAGACTTGCTATGAACGCAGAATGGCTGGTTGACATTTTAGCTGCCGAAGACTCCTTCACAGCTCCCAGTGTCTTTTTGACACACTGATGTAATACTGCCCTTCAGGCAAGCACAATTTGCAGCACCTACAGCTCATAAATCACTGGTACAAGAATTATTAGTTGGGAGACCTTCTAGAGGACCAAATGTCCAGGAAAACACCTGCTATATCTCTATTTGCCTGCAACCATGAACAATTTTTTTTTTTCTGCATAGTTGAAATACCCCAAATGTTTCAACCTGGCAGCAGGTGACATATGGTAGAGACATTTAATGTCAGTACAGATTTAATGCTGTGTGCAGATTTCAGATTTGAAGTTCTGCTGTCTTATATCTTCAGTAATATTTTCTCTCAGGCAAACTAGAGGCCAGGTCTACCATCTGAAAAACCCTAAGTATCTGCCAAGTGTAACATGGATTAGAAAATAATTGGTTGCCAAGAGAAATTGGGAAGTAACGTCAGCTAATTCAGAAAGTTTCTTGGGAGATTTGTTCCCTCACTGACAAGCTCTGCAGCATATTGAACAGTGGCTGAAGTGGAAATGTGAAAGGTTCAGCAGCCCCCTACACTGGTGCATGTGAAGGACAATGTGGGTTACAGTCACAGGCTGGTCCACCTTGGCTAATGGGGTGCAGCTTTTTATTTTGATTTTCTTGTACCAGCTAAGCAAAAAGAAAGCAAACAAGCTGGTGGACATCTCAAGTAACAGCAGAAATTAAAGGACTCTCCAGTCAACAGAACAGAGATCTCTGTTGTATTTTCTTGCAAGACTGTTATTTTTCCAGATGAAATAGTGCATGAGACTTCCATGTCAAGGTGCTTGTGAAACAAGTTTGTGTTTTGTGGTTCATTTTGCACTTCATTTTGCAAAAGTTATTAGAGGGGTTGTGTTAGTCCTTCCTCACTCTACCTCAAAAAGAAATTGGTTGGTTTGTATTGGTTTTGTTGTTGTATTTTCTGGGGAGAGGAGTGTTGCAGGGGAGAGATTAGTGAAAACCACAGTGATCTTGGAAAAGGTCTCTTTGTGTATCTGGTGTCTATACATGGAGCAAACCAGATGCCGTCAGACTTTCCCAATTAGGACCGTGACACGGGTGAAATAAGCAATTCTTCTTTCTCACAGATAGCTGTAGCCCCAGTTCATTAATCAGCCATCACTCAGACAGGCTCCGGCGAGGAATGCTGATAGCATCGCGGCCGGAGCAGGGCGGCTGCGGCAGGGAGCGCGATGCTGACAGCACCCTGTGCCGCAGCTCCCACCGCGGGGGCGACCAGCATCAAACCCTGCCATGTCTCAGCACTTTTCTATATCCTAAAGGTGAACTACAGGCAATCTCAGATCTGGCTCTGAACTTTTAAACAAAGGGACCTTTAATGTCTCAACAGGACAGAGCCAGGAGCCCCTCCAACCTATATGAAAGGCTGTCATAATTAAAACCAAACAGAAACCGTCTGAATTCCTTATTAAGGACACTTACTAGAACAATTTTAACCCCTGAGTAGCCTAGAAAGCTTTTAATGTTTACAGATATTGATAGGAGGCTGTATGCAAATACTTTCTTTCTTAGTGCCAAGGGGCCAAATTCAGAGCTGGTGTAAACTGAAGGGTGGGATGCTGTGGCTGACACAAAAACGTGGCTTGTTGTAGTGCTTTCCTTTGATAATTTTTTTCAGTGCCATTCGCTGTCATCGAAAAAGAAGTGAAAAAGAAAATGAAAAACCCCACACCAACCAAACAACAAATCAGAAATCTGTTTCCTTATTTGCAAATTAGCTTTCTGCATTTTTCTCAACTCCAAAAATAATTATCTCCATCTTTCTATTGGGTAAACAAATTGTAGGAGGACATCCTGCCACTTTTCCTGTGGTATTAACAGATTTGATGCAGTTAACTCATGTGGTATTCATGGTTAAACAGAGATAAACATTTAGTCTACAAAATTACTAAATTCCCTTATAAATAGGAAAAAAAAATTAAAACATTATTTTCTCCATTGCCAAACCACAAATAAATTTAAATACCCTTCTATGCTAATAACATTTCCAGTATTCTCTTGAATGTGAGATTTGGGCACCAGGAACAGTCACAGTAAGGCATATTCAGTGATTGTCTTGGGCATGAAGGCAGTTAGAAAAAATTTGTTCAAGAAAAACTTGATCCATTAACCAATTGAGAATGTGAGAGTGTCATTAATTCCAGAGACTTCATAATATAGTTCTTTTTTTTTTTTTTCTGCATTTTCAGTATGAGGAAACAGTTTGAATTGAAAATATAGAAAGATTTTGTGTGTGTGCACATATATGCCTGCCTGTGTATATGCAAATATTCCTAGGTTCTTATATTAAGGTTTTTAGTTGCATAGCTTCCATTGAAAAAAATTAAGTAGTAGTAGTAGTAATAATAATAATAATAATAATAATAATAATAATAATAAAGCAACATTAGTTTGTCAGCTAAAACGAGCTGTGCGTGAACTTCCTTTCTGAAGTTATATCTGAAAATCCCCTTCAGATATAAACCAAAATGCTGTCTTTAACCTCTACATCAAAATGACTTGAGTTCAGACAAGCACCAACAATTCTTCCACAACTAAAGCATAGTTCTTAAGAGATAAGGACATGGATGAAACAGACTGTTGTGACTAGAAAAAATCCTGACACCGCAGAAAAAATGCCAAGGCATTTACAGAAAATAAAATTCAAGGCAAAGTGTTGCTGTCAACATAGATAATTTCAAAGTAACAAGGTTCAGTGCCATTGGCATTATATGCTGTTGAAACCAATGTCATCCCCCAAATATTTTATAGTGCATGAAGGAGAATTGATGTAGGCCAGAAAAAAAGTCACTTTTAGGCAAGAAGTGCAATTATGCCTTTTGCAAACCTTTTGTACTGCCTGTGTGCTGGTGCCTTGCAAATGCATCAAGAGTTTGGTGCTGGCCTGGTGCAGAGTGGTGCCAAGCAGGGGTCCCTGCTTCAAATAAAAGGGTGCAGCAGCTGATACCAACACCTGGTCCCTGTGCTCCTGGCCACTGTGCTCTGCTCCAGTTGACATGAAAGGGCACTTCCGAAAGCACAAACTCATTGTTTACTGGTGGTGCACACCTGCCTAACAGAGGTCTACATATTCCCTGGAAAAGGGCAAGTGGCATCTGCCCCTGGGCACGGGTTACACAGGAATGCCTGCGTAGGGATTCCCCACTCCCATGGGGACACAAATCCCCAGCCCACACAGGACCCACCAGCCTCTCTGTGCTTTGGGCTGAGTTAGCACCTTCTTCAAAGACTGAGCTGCTACTTCAGGAAGTCTCAACAGATGCAGGCTGACTTCAAGGACCCACTGAAAATGTCATCACATGATACCTATTTTTAGGCTGCTGTTCTTGTCAGTGTGCTGTGATGCCATCTAGCCAGCTTCAGTACAAGCAAGACCTGCTATTATCAGTTTCCAAGCATGCTGACACACTTGGAGATGTTGATGTCATGAGACTGAAATGATGGGGAAGATTTGGGTCTTGATGTCTGACACACATTGGAAATATGCTTTCTCTTCCCAGAAGTGATAGGGTGCTTATTACCCTTGAGATTTTCCTCAAAGAACACAACCGGTGTCCTCAGGACCAATTCAGCTTACTCATCTCTCAGCTGGAAACAGGATGGTGATGAGTCCTCATCTGAGTCCTTAGAAAAGTTGCATACCTGAGATACCTCCACAAAGCTGACATAGCCCCGGTAGCAACAGGAAGCCTATCCCTGCCCCTTTCATCCAGCTGGCCATCTCTGATCAGAGCTCTTTGTGCCAGATTGTGGTACTAGTCCATGTCAAAGGGACATACCTCTTCCTTAGTTAGACAGACACAAAGGCTCCTAGTGGTACCTCAAGGACAAGTCCTGTTCCACAGTGTCTGCACACCACCATTGCTGGGCATAGTGGGAAAAATATTCCCATAGCGTGTGGAAGACTGCTTAAAGTGGCCACAGTGATACATTTCATCATAAAACAGAAATTAAAGGAAGAGCTTAGAGTTCATAAATAGTATAATTAACCTAAATCCTTTATTTTGCTTTAGTTGTAAGAAGCTCTGGATTCTCTGCTATTTTTTCTTGCCAAACAAAATCTTTCTTGCTGCTTCATTACTGACCCAGCAAAGTTAAGTGGTGTCATTTTTATTGAAAAAACATGGTCAAGTGTGTCACAAACTGAGAAGCAGTAATGTAATTCGCTACTGCTCTGCTTCAAGCTCTAAGAGAGAACACAAACAAGTTCTGTTGAAAAATGAAGACTGCCAAAAGCTATGTTTCTGTTCTGTATTGACTGGGGTTTGGAGATGAAAGAGAGAGAACACTGTATTTTGAAACCAAAAAGGCTTACAAATCAAATCTGCCTACTGTGAAGCATTTAGTTAGTACTTTCCTGAATCTGTTGTTGTGCGGGCTTTGTCAAGGGGCCGATCTTTTCCTTTTGTTTATATTTTCCTAATGCAAATTGTGACTTCTACCCTGGGAACATGACACAATCTTTCTTCACAAATGCAAAGAAGACAGGAAACTCATGGTTCCCACAAAGCAGCTTTGACTCTGACTAGATGTGATAATTTCATTAGTGGAATCCCAGACATCAGAGCATGGATCAGTGAGCCAGACTAATAAGCCACAGAGGTTCCTGTCCACCCATGGAAAGTGGTTCATCTGAACAGGGTCCAGTCTGCTCTTTGTCATCCTGGGACAAACTGTACAGCTTTTCCTTGCTTGGTGTTTCATAGAAGCAGATACAGGATCTTCACCATTGTTCCACCATTGGTAGCCCCAAAATAGGACTACTGGTCATTGTCTCCAGTTGATACCAGGTGACACATCAGCTTGTGCAACTGGCTGCTCAGCCAGTGTGTGCAGAGTGGTGCAGACACCCACAGCCAGCTGGGATATCACCAGCAGCCATGGCAGCAGCACCATCCTCTGCAGAGCAAACCACCGGCATATTTACCCAGCTTCTTGGGTGGGTTTTGCACCTGATGGAGGTTTATGCTTTCCTGAGTTGCCTGGTTTAAAGCACACCAGGGTTTATCTGCTGCGTGTAGCAATGGTGGCAGCCACCACAGTTCGACAAAGCCTTCAGCCATTCCAAAGAGCACATTTCCTTGTGATGCTACCACAGTGCGTTTGTTGGTATCTCTCTTTTAAATTAGGTCCTCAGACCCTGGAGTTGTATCATTACATATCCCCAACATGCTAAATTCCAGCCCCTAATCTCTCATTACTGGTGACAGATGATGCTACAAAGCCTCAAGCTGAAGCAGTGCTGTGGTTGACAACTGGGTACCAAAAGAAGCACACTCAGATAAGATGCATTGTAATGAAGGAATTGATGAGTTTTATGGTTAACATGTTGGAGGCTGAGCCCTTCTAAACGAAGGAAAGAAAAACACCCAAGGCAAAGTAGTCAAGTCTGGATATACTATGATATGGGGCCTGCCAGTGGTTCAGCTTTTCTTCTGGGACATGATTGTGTGTTTTATAAAAATGTCCAGAATTACTTTCTCCATAGCCACCTACTCACTGATTCTGAGAGTGATGCCTATGTGTTAAAGGGTGACAGGTTTACCAAGCGGGTCGAACAAAAACAGGAGCCTGGAAATTTTCTTAGGAACAAATTGTCCTCTGTCTAGAGTCAGACTGGGCCAAAATATAAGTAAACTCTGAATTGCAAGTCAATGGGCCCTGATCTGCACCTGGTTTGTCAGTCAGAGGAGCTCAGCTCTTAGCGCTTGCCTTTGCTTCATGCCTCAATTTCACTATGGATGTACATTGGTAAGTTGCTCCAGCAACACGGAAAACCATGGAGGTTTTTTTAAAAACCCTGATCATTAGATGAAGAAAATGGAGAGGTTGGTGGAATGGGACACAATTAATTTTATCTATCATACATGGAAGAAGTAAAATGGAAAACTGAATTGCTGAAATGAACAATAAAGTGAACCTTTGTTCAGGATTAGAAATAGGCCATTGGGACCTAATTATACAGTGCAATTTCTGAGTAAGGGAATCCTGCAGGTATAAATGTTGTGAAAAAATAAATCTGTTACATAGAAAGCAATATATGAGTTAGAACACAAAGGATTTGGACTCCTAACAAAAACGTATTTAGAGACTAATTCCAGTGTTGGCTGTCATTCAAAGCCTACCCATTGAATAGAAAATAATACTAGATTAATAACATGAAACATTAGTGAGCAGATGATGCCAGTAGGACTGGGAACAAGGAAATGTCACAGGTCTACTCTCCTGCAGGAGGGCTCTGATGCCCATTATGGGCTGCCAGAGGGCAGATTCCACATGAGGCTTGGGATCCCAAACACCCTCCTTACCCGACCTGTGTTGGGAGCTGAGGTGAGATGTGCCAGGCTGCACGACAGGAGAGCAGCTGGTACCTCCCGAACAGTGACAGTCCTTGGCTTCAGGGAGCTGTACTCCCCAGCACTCAGCCTGGGGCCGGTACAGTGCACAGCAGCTCCTGCTTAGCTGGAGCTTCCTCCTTCCACCAATGAACACTGAAGCCTGAGTTTGGGAGACACTGGCAGACACTGGCAGCTTGAGGAACTTTGAGCCTCTGACATTCTTTCTGCATGGGACAAATGCATGGAGGACACCCCGGTTGCCTTTCACAAGTTTAAATCTAGTCTTGTTGTATTTCAATGCCTACAGAAGAAGAAAGAAAGAGGGATATCTTTTGTTGGTTCGTTCCCAGGCTCTTAAGTCATGGGGTTAGGACTGCAGTACGAGGCAGCCGACATTTCTGCCGCAGCAAAGATGAAAGTCAGACAAAATAATCCAAAGAAGTGCTTAACTGTGACTATTAAGTCCCAAAGGATTTATCAGAGTTTACTTTCCTCTGACTTCTAGGAGAGACTTCAACTGAAGTCCATTAAGCAAATTAAAAAGCAGAAGGAAAATAAACACAGATTAATGGAGATAGGAATTTTATGAAGAAAAGGAAACAGCCAGACCTTGTGACAAAGCTCCTAGCCTGTTATTCAGGTTTTAAGGGCCCCAGACCTTATAAATGGAGGAGATTATTCTCTTCACGTTGCCCTGCTGGTAGTCGTAAAAGAGAGTTAATAGAATTTTTTTTCCCCCACTGAGAAGTCCTGTAGAAACTCGAGTAATAATATAATCCACAATGTTTCAGTTCAGTGCGTGACATGCAGCTATTTGTTCCTTTGTTTCCAGGGAGGGAATCAGGCTGTAAATCTTGTGGTGACACAGATACCATACTGGCTCTGTGGCATTTTATCTCCTGCTGAAACTAAAACCCATCTGAGCAGCTTCCCACACAATTAGGGATTTGCATGTCTGAATAACTGGGCAGGATTTCTGTATTTATTACTTTGGCATAACTATTAATATTTAATCCAGAGTAGATATCACAGATAGGTTTGAAACCTCAATTTGCTTGCTAAAAAATACTTTGAGACCAAGAAGATGAGAAAACAATGTCATCATAGAGCCCTGTTATTATCCTTATATAGTTTGCATTAAAGCAAATGGTTCCATAAACGGGAGGTTCCTTTCTCTGCTCCTCTTCTAGTTTATTTTCTAATTTTCATTGAGTCTGTTAGTGTTCATGTCCAAAAAGAAAGAGATAGCAGAATGGTAAAACAAGAGCAAATAAACACTTCCACCATGCTGTGTGGTCGGACCCAGGTTCACCTTTGTGGTGGTACCAGCCCTTGGGGCAGAAGTGGCTTTCATTGACTCAGCTGGAGATGCTGACACATCAGGAGCAAGCACTGAGCACTCTGGGGTGTACAGAAACCTCTTTGGGGTCTTGCCACAAACCTGACTGAACTGGAAGATCTTCTTCCTAATTGTTTTTACAACATCTAACCCAGTACAAATGTGTAATTAATCTCTTGCCTCTGCTTGTCAATTGATCTGTGTGATAATTCTTTGTTTAACACTTACTCGTAGCCAACCATCTGTAGAAATTAAAAACATTTTGTTCATGGGATCCAGCCTCTGTCTGACTAGAGGCATTGGAAACTATTCTGCTATTATTCTCAGTTCAAAAGTGATATTTCTCTCTGCAAATATCCTGCAATAGGAGCTTAAAATATACTCCTGCTGGTAGACCCACCTGTAGGATTAGGTTTCAGGTGATAAAGAGCACCAAAGGGCTGTCCCTGAAAAGCACAGCCACAGCTGCAATGCTCTCTGGCTGTGCTGGATCCCATGGTGTGGAGCAGGACTTGTGGAGCTTCATCCCTTGATGACAGGGCAGAGGGATTCTGGAAGGGTAAACGGTAGCCAGGGTACACCCCTCTGGGATGCCCACGCCAGGCCTGGTGCTGAGCTCCACTGCTGGAGGTACTGGTATACATGGCTTTTTTATTAAGCAGCCCCTACTGATCATGCCCACAGAGGACAGTTGCCAGAATCAGCCTTGAAGGTACCCCTTACCTATACCCCTTGCTGCAAACTACTCTGCAGGGCTGTAAATGGCCTGGGGTGCACAGCCTGCTGGACCTGTGGGGCTGCTCTGCGCTGCATGGCCAAGGGCAGCTGTCTGGTGGGTGAGGAAAGGAAGAAAGGAGGGATGAGAGAGGAATAACATCAAGGAAAGGATTTTAATTCTGTTTGTTACATTCAGATTTGAAGCATTCTCTCAGACAAACCCCCTGGACCTGTAGGATGTGACTTACTGTGTGTGCTGGCGATCACATAAAAGGTGAAGGGAGCAAGGCAGGGCTGAGGTTTAGTGCTCATCATGGCTTCTGTTCAAAGGTAGACCAACACTAGGGTAAGAGGTTGAGATGTCTGCGCAGCTAAAGCATGTAGCTCTTCCCTTGGTGGGTCCCATTTGTCAGCTTTCCAGTTCCCATGGGACCTCTGACCTCTAACCACTAACATCAGAAAGCTGCCAAATGGCAGTGCCTGAAGCTCTGTGTTCTCCACGTCTGCACTGATAAAACCTGTCTGTGGCCAGGGCTATCCAGCACAGACACTGTGTACGTGCGTGCCTCTGTGCACACCCCGGCAGCCGGTGGGAGCAGCCCAGGGTCACTGCCTGCTGGGGAGCTGGCCCTGGATGTCTGACTCTGCTTCACTGCCTTCTTGCACTTTGTTTTTACCTTTCACCCTGGGTATCACAGTGCATGAGGACCAGCAGGAATAGGGTCTCCCTGCTGCTGCTGCTGGCTGGAGGTGTTCATTCAGTGTTAGCTGGATGCTCCAGGGTGAGAGGGTGGAAGGCTACAGGGGCTACAGCCTCACCAGCTGTGAGTTTCAGTCCCTTCTCTGCCCACAACCTCTCCTTCCAGGCTACTGTTGTCCCCATGGATGGCAGCTGGAGCACAATCTGAGAGTGCCTTCTGTTCCTATCCAGGGGTCTGCATAACCTTTTAAAAAAGCACTTTCAAGAAGACAGCTCAGAGCATTACAGCAGACAGCAGTGTCAGCTGTGGCATCTTCCAGCTCAGCAGCCAGTTGTCATGCAGCGATGGCCACAATCCCTCTGATAACTGCTGCAGGGTGGCTTGCAGGGATGCCACAGCACTGCTCCACCACTTGCAGGGGCAGCACAGCCCTGCTCCTCTAGAGTTAGCAGAGACAGCAGGCTGAGCCCACCTTAACTTCATTCCCTGGCCAAATGGAGCTGTGGTGACATGCAGGGTCCAACCTGGGTCCAACTCTGTGCTCACAGGAAACTGGTGTTGATGGGTGGCTGGGTCCAGCTTCTCTTTTGGTCTGTGCCGGTTGTGGGTAGCCACACAGACTGCTGAGGCTGTGGAGTGAGACATCATGGCCATTGCCAGAGACATTTTTCCAAGGCACGATAGTACCACTGCCCACAAACGTTCTCCAGGATTTCACTTTGAACCCCTAGGCCAGCTCCTTTCCCTTGTTCCATATCCATCCTTTCCCCTCCTGGAATATTAGTGACACCAGGGCTTTCTGGGTGTTTTGACTGTGGTTGGAAGATAAGCAGTCCTTATTTGTGTGGCTTGTGATATGGGGCTGGATGAGACAAATGCATCCTGCTGGTGGTGGAGATAGTAGTTGGGAAAGTGATCACTCGAGGCTGTACTACTGCCAGGCAGATCCAGGCTTGGCATCTGCTGTTGGTGTGGAGATCTTAGGCAGGCTTGGGAAGGGTTTTGTTGTGTCTGACTAGCAGATATTCTGCTATATGAGAAAACTCAAGGTCTGGGAGGCTGGGAATGGACTTTCCGTTCCTGTTCTGACCAAACCCTCCTTCTCTGANCCTTCAGCAGAGCAAGCAGGAAGGAATTGAAATATCATAAGCATAGGTGGGTCTGCCATTTTTCTCCCTCCTTCCATCTCTCTCATGTTTGATTACAGAGGCAGGCACACCAGCATTTGCAGGGAAAACATCCATCTATGGTTGTTGCGGGCCATGCAGAAGCAGAGGATGGTGCCTGTCTATCAGCATTCAAGCACATGAAGCTGATGGCAGCCCAGCAGTGGGGAGAATGAGCAGCATCCAGCCCCACGCCAAAGTCTGTGGCTGCTCAATCGTCCAGCCCTCACTGCATCCAGCAGGGAATTCTGCTCCAGGCTGCTGTCATGCCCTCAAGCGAGCTCACGGGGCTGTGCTTCTCTCCCTGCAGATCTGCTGTCAGGTAACATAACTGAAGACATCATCTGTGCCAAAAGAATTGTGAGAAACCCACAAGGAAGGATTGCCTGGTGAGGGGTTTTGGGGACAGTTTCTTTGGCAGGGTCATATGTGTTTCTGAAGGGACATGGCTGCCCTCTGCCCAAAGGCAGAACAGCTGCAGCACAGCCACTCTGGAGAGGAGAGACCACACTTTCAGGGCTTTGCAGATAGGTTGGAAAGGAGAGGCAAACTTCCACTGCTTCAATCTCTGCAAAACATCACATAGGAGACACTAGGGAGGAAGACCCAGAGGAAAAAGTGTTACAGAAAAATATCTCAGGTGAAAAACAAATGTCCAGTAAACAACGCATCAGCTTGTAGGCTAACCCTTGAAGATATCTGTCTTAGGCTTTCAAAGTTCTTCAAAGAGCTCCTTCCCAAAATTTTTTGCAGTCTTGTCTCTTAGATGGAAGCACCTTACGTGGAAGTAATTCTTCCCAGAAACTCTGAGATCATTAATCAATTAAATGCCCTGATGAATTTAGATAACAGGACTTGCTTGGTTCAACTCTGAACCATCCCTGTGACTGGGTCACTGTAACATAGGAGGCCTGTGAAGGAAGAATAACCAACAGGCTGAGGAAAGAGAAGTGGGGAAGAAGACAATTCCAATGATCATATAAACATGTGGCTGTCTGAAGTCCCAAGGCATTTTGTGCAAAAATAATGGTGTTAACCACTGAAACCTGAATACATTCCAAGTTGAGGAACATGATTTTGCCTTCAGATTCCTTCCCTGTCTCCCCTCTATTGCAGTTGGATTCATCAGCTGGCTTTGCTTCCTGTGGGGGGCTTCTGCAGAGCCTGGCTCACTGTAACAGCAGCCTTGTTCCCGTGCAGAGGTGAGGGAAGTAATTTGTGCAGCTTACACAGCCAGCAGGCTCAGGCCCCTGTGGTGAGCATTGCATGGTCCTCTGCCCACTCGGCGCACTGTGCTCAGCTGTGGTCTCCCAGCAAGGCAGGGATCCTTGCAGTGGCAGGACCTGCCATTTCAATTCATTGTTCCTGGCCAGGTCTTAGAACTCAAATGGCATCAAGGGACAAATTCTGTCACTGATGTTCAGTAAGTGTTGGAGGGTCTGCAAGTCCTTCTCCAGGTCAATTGACAGGAAGACCCTCACTGGGAATAACACTATGAAAAACAGAGCCTGCTCATATTGGATATGAATTATACCAATCTAATACTTGAAAAGTCTCTTTTTGCTTTTTCTGTCCTCAGGCAAGGCTGGACAACGCACTGCAAGGGATGAGACCTGTCTGAGTGGGAGGAAGGATGTGACCTGTCAGAAAGTCCCAGCTCTGCTCTGCTGTGCTGACAGGGGCTGCCTCTGCTCTCCTGAAAGGGAAGAGCTTTCCCCTCACAACACAACACTTCCCAGTGTTTGCAAATCCAATGCATTCCCAAAAGGTCTAAAACAACTTTAAAAATATAATTGTTTTTTTAAATGAACTTGACTTTCCATTTGCACATTTGATTTAGGGCCCAGCTTCAAAAGGTTTTCCCCAGGGTCTCTTTTGTGCATGTTTGAATGGGGCAGGGGGTTGCGGGTCAGGAGCTGGGTAGGTAGCAATACTGTTGGACACAGCTGATTTATCTTGAATTTTCAAAGAAACTGAAAAAGGGAAGACCTCAAAAACAGATGCAAATCTGCAAGCTTTCCAATGCCTCTTGCTTATGTATTTCTAATAAAAACACAACAAAACATAGCCCAGAATCTTGCTAGGTAAAACTTGTATCCGTTTAGTAGTGCAAGCTGTCCCTGTGGAATTACAAAGTGCTATACACACATAAAATGTTTCTCCACCATATAAAGGCCACAGTGCCATGGAAGGAGATATCTGGTGTGGGAGCAGCTGCAACTCACAGCTGGGAGGATTCAAGGCAGGGACAGAGAGGGTTAAAGAGAAACAGTGGTGGAAGCGGCTGTCACCACAGAGCATTAGCTCTGTCATTTTCTTTGAATGCTTGGGAAAGTACAAAATTACAAAGGAGTATTTTTTTATTATGCCATGGTGGCTGTTCTTGTATTTAAAAGGAGAAAAGAGGAAAAAAAAAAACCAGAGCAACCTATTTGTTGTCAGTAGATGGAGTCTGAATCAAAATCTTACCTTCCAACACTGCGGAGCTTTGAAATCCAAGCCTAGGTCTAGAGACGTATGCCAAGAACAGACGTTTTAAATGTGTGATGATCCTCACTTCACCAAAAACATTTCATTCAGATAAAATGCAAGTTCTTAACAGAAAACATACTTTAATCTTCGGAAGATTCTATTTGTTCCTGTTCTAAGGAAAATCTGGGCATTTTCTATACAGTACCAGGAATTCTGTGACTTAGCTGCACATTTTGTGGTTTTTTTCTGAAGATGGTGGGTATCTCAAATAGTTGAATGGTAGCTGGAGTTCTGGAACAAGTATGGAAATGCAAGCGAACTGTGTTCACTTCTAGATGTGATTGATCATGTCCCATAGGAGCTCTGTAGCTTCCTCAGCAAAATACATAGTTGACTCATAGCAGAGCTCTGAGGACACAGGGCAACAGCCTCGTACAAGGTATAGCCTGTGTCTTCCTTTTCACTTAAGGCAAAAATCTAGGTGTCCAATTTAACTTTTGCTTGGAAACCAAGTAAGGAACTTGCTTTCAACCATAGCCATCCAAAATCCCAAGAAAGGCATAAAGTATGTTTTCTTTGTTTTCTTGATGTAAGTAAATTTTCCATTTATTTCTACAAGGTAGTATTTGCAGAGGAAATTTGATAATCCTTAAGAAATAATATTATCCCCCAACTTGCAGGCTCTCCGGTGACATGAAGGCTGCAGGTAATCTTGCATATTGTCATGTCTGAGCACTGTAATTGCTTGGGGACCTTGCCAGAACACGTGAACAACAGGGATCATGAAATCATCTATAGGCACATTTCAGACGAATGGGAAACTTCCTACCAAGACAGAAACAAACTAAATAAAGAGCCTGATCCTGTTTCTCCCTGAATTTAAAGGGAGTTTTACCAATGATTTTAACAGCAAACAGGTCTGACCTTGTAGGGTATGTCATCAAACAGCTCCAGATTGCTTGAGAAAATTTCAACACTTCCATTATATGCCACATCTTTCAAACTGGACATATTCACTTGGCAGAAAGCTCAGCCTACAAGAAAATTAGGAGATTTGTTTTTCTTTTTCTTTTTTTCCACTCACAAAGAAGATAAATAGAGAAAGAAAGAGCTCTTCTGGGACATTTTTAAGTTACTGCTGCTACACCACAATAGTCTTTGCCCTACTTTACCTTAAAAAACTTAATTCACTCATTCTCACAGAAAAAAAAAATGATTAATTCATGCTGCAATCACTATTTTCAGCTGCAAGGGAGATAAGTGATACCAGAGGATAAGTAAGCAGCCAGGAAACTGCTGCCAGAACAGGGAGGATCATTTGCTGATGTGTGGCTTGTGGGACATGAGAGCTTGTGAGCCATCAGGCCACAGCTCACAGCACCGAGAGCAGGGCTGTGTGTGACCAGAGGTGCTGGGTGATGCCCCTGCATGCATGGGGCTGGAAGAAAGGCAGCTGGGGCTTCTTGAATCAGTACTATGTACTTACCCAAAACTCAGCTGTGTGTGCAGTCAGCCATCCCTACAGTGAACCTGGCGGCTTTATTGCCATTTTCTGAAAAGCTGTTTGAGACCAAATTATCTGTGTATCTGTTACTGACTTAAAAGTGGCAGTATGATATCCATGAGGTGAGAGAAGAGAGCTGGTCCTCTGCTCCATGAATTCCTCAATGATCTCCAGCCCACACACTCTCAACTCTAATGAGCAAAGCAGGGATGCCAGATCCATCTGCATTGTGGATGCAAGAGACATCCCAGAGCACCAACACAACCATGCCAAAGGTACCCCTGTAAACTCAGTTTCTCTGTTTATTTTGCTACTGGCCAAATGACACTACTTTCTTCCAATTTCAGTATGTAGAAAGATCTTTTTGATCCTGCAGATTCTATTTATTAGAAGAAACTGAAGATGAATATAGTTATTTCCTCAATGCAATCCCCTCTCTTTACAGACTTACAGAGAGTGTATTGGGCATAGGATGATTCATGGAACCGGGAACAATTATTTGCTCCCAAATTAAAAATGAAATTTCTCACTGTGCCCTCCCAAATTGTTCCTTCTGTCAAAGCCACTCTGTGTGGTCTGGCATGCCAGCTGTCAGCCTGCTTCTCCTCTGCATCTGCTTCTGGGCTCCCTGCATCTCTCTTTTACACACCCAGATGCACACCCACCATCAGTGGTCTCCTGTGTGTGCAGGCTAAGGACAGGTACCCGCCATCAGCCACGGAGCAGCTCCTCTGCAGGCTGCGTGCTCCCTGCCTGCTGGAGTCCTGCTGTTCCAGCTACTGATCCTGGAGCTCACATAAAGAAACAAAATTGTTTACACACAGATCCTGAGGGAGAAGCTGGAAGATTCACTGTAATTTAATCTAAACCAGGATAAGACAGTAAATATTGTTGTGTTTGCAAAAGGATGAAGAAGGGTGAGCAAGACAGAAGTAAAGGGAAAAGAAACACCTATATAATTCACAAAGAGGGGAAATACTGAAAAGTCACAAAGTTTTGCAGTTTGACTGTCTTCACTGAAAAGAAAAAAAGTGTTACAGAGACCAGGGAATCTTTTTGATCCTTTTAAACAGTTTAATCTCCAAATCATCAAACATATTCATGGCCTGTGCTCCTGTGTCAGTAATGTTAAACAGAGGAACCAGTCTCATGCATTCAGCTGTGTGTGGAGCCAGTCTAGCACAAAATTAGTATTTCTGTTCAGCACTTCTATCTCTGAGATATCTCTCTGGGACTGAGGAGCTCAGCCTGGTGGCCTGATCAAAAAGATCAAGGGATGATGTGATTACAAAGCATAAATACCATCATGGGCAGAAATTTTGAGCACAGCAGAGCACTTTAATCCAGGGGAGAAAAGCATAACAAGAACTGATAGCTGAGACTTAACTCCAGGCAAATTCAACTGAGAAATGAGCTATAAACTTTTAATCAGTGAAAGGAGATTAACAACCAGAATAAACAAGTAGAAGAAATGGTGGCTTCTCCGGCTCCTGACATCTCCCAACAGAGTCCAGATGCTTTTCTGGGTCTGCAGTGGTGGAAGGCAGCTCCTGGGTCTCTGGAAAAGTGGATGTGGGTGAAATCCTGCAGCTGGGGCTCAGCAATGGCCCCAGTCACTCACTCACCCTCAGTCTGCATCAGGATCTGATTTTAAGCTGCTCTCTATCAGCTTTGCAACACTTGCCATACCTCTCTGGATGAGATAACTTGCCACTACCAGCTCTGGTCCACAGCTTATTGCCCCATCCCCAGTGCCTGCTGCATGTCCTGCCTGAACGAAGCAGAGCTTCACCCGTGACAAATCTGTCACTTTGCCGCTTGCTGCTCTCCATGGTCCCCCTGCTCACCATCCAAAGAGAAAGGGAGAGGTGGTAAGTTCTGCTGATGCTGAGAGGGTCCCATGAACTCCTAAGAGGGATGGGGGAAGGAGAGAAGGCAGAGGCGAAGACCATCCTGGACATCTAACAACTGGAATGAGAGAAGTCTTAAGGCTCCATGGTTCACTGCTTTTTTTCTAACTTGCACGGCAGTAGGAAGTATACTTCATGTTTTAGATCTCAGACATTGTAATTGGATTTCGACAGTTATTAGATAATGGGTGAGCGTGGTTTTACTACAAGAGCCTTGAAATTGAACCTGGCCCTTTTTTCCTGAATATCAGTGCCCTGCTGATAGACTTTCTCATTGTAGGGGTTGTGCCACCATGTGGTTCTCAAAAGGTATTTGAAAATCACAATTGGCCTTCAATCAGGAAAATATGATCCAATGGACTCTTCTGGCCTGATGTCTATGAATCCTTTCACAGTTTCCCAGGACACCCAGTCTGTTTGCTCATGACACTTCTGCAGCAGTGGTGGGGCAGTGGCTGCTGTTCCTGTGAGGAGCATCACCCCTGTCTGCTTGCATCCCATCCCACTCTCCTGCCAAGGTGCTGATTCCCACTTGGCTGGATCATGTCCTGGCTTCCTCTAGCTGAAACCCCCCTGGGCTAGTGCAACTAGGGCTGCTGCAAACCATCTCAGTGAAATTACTTCAGATTTGTGCCAGACTCATTTCTCCCTCAAGGCCACAGGACACTTTTTGTCCTGAACTCCTTCTTTCCACATACTGATCTTTTTTCAACTGGGCTGATGTCATCCATGCTTGTCTCAGCTACAGAAGTGATCTTTGTGGAAACTTTGAACAAAATCCCCTCAGCACCTTTCAAATGGTGGAAAAGTGGTAAAATAGACTTCTATC
The DNA here is from genome assembly GCA_013396755.1 of Sclerurus mexicanus. Lineage (NCBI taxonomy): Eukaryota > Metazoa > Chordata > Aves > Passeriformes > Furnariidae > Sclerurus > Sclerurus mexicanus. Next base: position 160,017 of record VWZF01006202.1, on the reverse strand, counting down.
ATTGTTAAAACTATAATCAGTCCTTTTGGCAATGCTACAAGCAAATAGATGATATTGAAAAGTTAGCAGTAAGACAACATTTTGAGGGGTTTGTACTGTTATTGGCTGAAGGAATTAAAAAAATAACAACATGAGATCTACCACGGCTTGGGTTTTGCTCTAACCTTTAATTAAGACAGAGAAACTCTACTCATAAAGCAGCATTGCTGTATAGCTTTACTGGATTTTACACTAGACAACAGCTCTGTGATGGCTGTTTGGATCATTTTCATAAAGGAGTTTGTAAATGGAATAACAATCAAACACACTTCTAGAAAAATGTCCAAACCGCAAAAATAATCAAAATCCCAAGCATCAACCTCATTCTGTAAATTGTATCATGTTAGGCTACAAGAAAATCCATATGGAAAACAGTAAAGAGAATTTACAGGTGAGATTCTCAGAAAGCCTGAATGATTTTTTTTTTTTTTTTTTTGCACTCATCTATACAGTCTGGGCTGGTATCATGTGCTAACCAGGTCCATTTGTAAGCATCCTGACTTTGCTTTGCACAGCGGTATAAGCTAAGTAACAGCCCCATGGAAGATAAAACTAATCTCATTCACATAATTCACAGATGACTTTGTTCTTTAAAACTGCAAAATATAGTGTAGGCAAACCAGAAAAAAAAATCAAAATTTTGTGCCATAATTGATCTCCACAATTAAAATATCAAAGCAAAGGACAAAATTCATTGCTGTTGCAGCGCATGTCATAGCAGCAGTGGACATGGCACTTTCATTTTTATGGTTAAATCCATAATAGTCAACTCTTTGTTGGAAGAACTGTTATCTAGAGCTTAAAATGTTCTGGTAATGCCTTCATGTCAGCATTTTCTGACTATTAGCAATTTCACTGTGCTGCTCAAAGTTGGCAATATTTGGTATTCGAGTTCTGCTACTATGAGTTTTGCCTATGTTTTACTAAAGAGCAGTATAACACAGGCCCTCAGGGGAAATTCCATTCCACTTATTAAAAAATTGTGGCTATTTTATTTTCCTTATCTCTGCCATCCATTTCCTTTTGTTTCTCAATGCATTGCTGCAAATCACTAAGACATTTCCTTGTCTGCTTTACTTTGGACCCCTTTAATGAAAGCTCCTACATAATCAAAGTCACAGGATTCATTTCATGAGGTGAACTGATTTTGCTGAAGGGTCACAGTTGGAGATTTAGCATTTCAGAAAAGCAAAAGATCTGAAGGCAGGAGAAAGGGACAACAGTTTTTACAAGATATCAGATAAACATCCAGTAACAGAGAATGAAATTCAGCTCTTACAGAGCAGAACAGCTCAGTGTGATCTGTTTTAACTACAACCAGGTGATTGGAGCCAGCCTCCCTGCAGAAAAATGAACCTCGCTTCCTTTGCCTCATTAGTCTGTTTTCTGTGCTGTGATGTCACAGCCAGGAGGTACTTTGTACTCACTGATGCAGGGCTACAAGGAGTGGTGTAACTTAAGAGAAAGAAAAGCATGAGAGCAAAAACATAGCCCTGTTCCCTTGTTTGTAGATACTACTCAGGCTGCTGCTCAGTAGGCAGCAGTAGCTCAGACTCTCTGACCCTGGGAAACAGTGGTCATTGTCCGTTTGCTTTCCTCAGGAGTAAAAAGCTTGAATAGCCAGTTTCTCAAGAAATAGAAAGTTCTGATAATATCTGTGTAAAATACATTTTTCTGATGTTGCCAATGCAAAGTATTTTGGCATTCTTAAAACAAAAGACTGTGTTTGGCTTGTTCCCTTGTGTTGTTGCTGCTGCTGCTGGTGCTAAGACCTACCACTGAGATTCCTCGTGTCCTCGGCTCCCATCTGAGGGCCAGGCTCCTTACCAGGGTGCACATCTGCATATGTGCTGTGACCAAACAGCTCCCAGAAACCTGCCCCCTTGGAGGGGCTGCAAGAGCGCTGGAAGAGATCTTCCAGGAAGCATCTTCACCTCATCATCAAGCAGGCTCAAGGCACACAACCCACTACAGGTCCAACAGGCTGAAAAATCTTGTTCTTAAGAAGACTGAAGTGAAATGTTTTATGTTATTGCCCACACAAATTCGAAGTGCTCACCAGAACCACCTTTTTGGCCCCAGGGTCTAGGCTGCTGTAAAGGGACACAGTCTGGGGTGCCTGCATCTCAAGAGGAGGTAGCTTAGGGAGCAGGAGATAAGCAGTGGGGTTATTGGTGTCAGTCTTAGATTTTTCATGTGAATTGCAATGTATTTTTAGGCAGAGCTAAACACTGAGTGTGGTATTCAGCTCATGTTAAAGTAGATACCTCTTGCCTGTCAGCTGTAGGATACACAGAGCTCCTTGGACTCAACTTAGTGCATAAACACAGGCAACAAGAGACAGTGGAGGTGTCAGGAGGTTTCCTGATATGGTTTTTGGAGGTTTCCTGATGTGGTCTTCAGATGCAGTTTGTGATTATGTTCTACATGGGTCTGGCACGATACTGCCCAGACCGCACAAGCACCCCAATATCCTAGATCATCTCTGATGGCACTAGCTGCTCGTATTTAGGCAACTGACTCAAACTCTCCTGGCCACATTGACTGGTTCTCCATTGCCTGTAAGAAGACCTTAGATATCTAGTGTTCAGACATCTACATTTAACTGTCTGCATGTGGGTGGCTAAATCCTATGCTAAACTCTAGGGTGACTGTATCAGGCAAAATACTGTCAGTAACACAAACCACTCCAGGAAGAACATTTGAAAATTCAACTGTGACTTGAATAAGATGCTGTCAGTCTCCCCAAAGCAAAGAGCTGCTTCTGGATTTTGCTTCGTTTTTGTCACCCAAAGGACCTCTTGGATTCTACTGTGGGGTTTTTTTTTGTACAAGTTATACAGAAGAGGGTTTTAGTAAGGGTTTGAACCTCATGGGACTCTGACTGCCTTAATCAGTTTCCTGTTCAATATGCCATGCCCTTCAAAATGACTGTGCAGGGTTGTGAGAGGAATACCTCTGGCACGAAATTAATCAAATCTGAGGCCAAGTCCTCCAAAAGCAAGTAGTTCCCTCAAAACATACCTTCTAGTCTTCATCATTCTTGCCATAATTTCTGAAGTTTGGACTTCTCAAAATTTGCCATGACTAACTTACATTTACACTATTCAGTGCATAAGTCAAAAAATAGCAATTTTCTCCTCCAAGACTGATGTAAGCAGTGAATGAACTGCTAACATCTCATTACACGCAACAATGTGATTATGTGGAAAAAAAAAAACAACAGGGATGCCTGAAGCAAGATTTTTAGCCACTGAGATCGGAGAATTTGGTCATAACTACTGACTCAAATTAAAACATTTAGGATGAAATCCCGTGTCTTAATACCAGCAACTCTGACACTACTATGCTGTATGGGCTTGTCATTCTCCTTTTTTCTTTAATATACTTAAATTATGTTGAGGTAATGGGAGTGGCATGTTTGGGAAATTCAGATCTGTTTTAATTCAATTGTAGCCTTGGCAAACCTTTACATTTCAACAGGTCCTATAGTAACATGCTTCAAAACCCCATAGGAGCCTGCTAAACTTTGTAGGACTTGCCTTAGATGAAAGTATACTCAGACAGGTAGTTAATCGACTGGCTTATTCTTGTTTGGAATCACTCTGGCACATACTGAAGTTCATCCCTCATAGAGCTACAATACTGTAAATTCTGAAAACCCTGGACAGCTAGGAAGAAACCTGAGCACATGTAGGCACCATATAACCTCAACTACTGTGTGCTTTCTTCTGCTCCACTGGAAGGAAAGAACTGAAGAGAAGTGATGCTGGACAGAACCAAAGATAGCTGTATGTTGCGTGACAATGCAAGGATGTGAAACCAGCTCTACAGAGCAAACTGCTCTGGCTGCTGGAACATTCATCTTCCTTCTTTTATTTTATCTGTGTTCTCTTAAGACTTTATGTGAGGCAGAAGATGGGGTTGTCTGGGTCTCTGAAGGGAGCTGCAGAGGGGCAGTTCAGGTGAATGAAATTCCCAAGCCAGTTAAAATCTCACAGGGCAAAACACAATCCTCTTCTGCTCTAAGCTACTCCTCATTCTTAGACTGTCCCACTTTCTCCTGGGAGGAAGAGCTACTGTCGTCCTCAGACTGAGGCCAGCACTCTTAAGTTGTTCCAGCAGCTGGAGAGAGAAAAACTCAGCCACTGCCTAGGCACAATAAAACACAGCACCAAAGGAATGGGAACAGATTTGCTGCAATATAACCCCTTGGGTGGGAACAGCTTGAGATGTTGCCCCCATGGTAGCAGGGGTCTTTGTAGCTGCAGGGATGGACTTCTGCTTTTTCTCAGGGAAGATTTTCTGAGTGTGTGTAGCTGGTCCCAAAGGGTGGCCATCCCCTGTCCAGACAGTAAGGACTGCCACTGCAGCCAACATCGTCCCGGGACCTTTGCAGTTGAGCAAAAGAGAAATATTTACTGTTCCTTGTCACAAAGGATTCAGGCAGAGGATGACATGGAAAATAAATGAACCCTTTATGCTTCTCCTTGTGACTGCTGTTTAGGCAGGGAACTTGTGGATGGGGTAGGAGTGCTGTTTATGGAGTGGCTTGCAGACACAAAACACCGATTTTTAAAGGAGCTGCCTTTCCCCTCCAGACCCATAGGGCCAGGGTTTCTGGGCACTTTGCTTACATAGGAGCCAAACCCTGGGAAGGGAGGTGGAGGCATGTGTCCCAGTGCACCAAGCCTTGTCCTGTGAGATAGCTTTGCACCTGGGGTGGCACCACCTATGACGGCTGCTTTCCTCATCTCACCACACGCGATCCACAGGGGTGCAAAAGCCCAGAAATGGCTAAAATGATGAAGCATTTCTCAACAGAACTCCACATTTTTGAGGACAGGAGACAGGTAGGCAGCAGGTAGACCTTCAACCCTTTCCCCATGCATCTTTCCTTCGCACATATGCAAAATTGTTATGAAGGAAGAAATCACAAATATCTCTAGCTGCTACAGAAAGAGCACATATGAAACAAAGTCTGAATTTGCAGAGTAATCAGAATTATTTTTCAAAACAGTGTCTTGTTACTAGCTAAAACCAACAGCATAGTTACCACCAGGAGAACTTCTGAGCAGCACAGACCACAAAAGATTAAATAGTTGTCCAAGGGAAAAAAAAGAAGGAAAAAGGTTCTTTCTACAAAAGTCTGCCGCAGATGGAAATTAAAACGAGTGAAGTGGGAGAAGGTGGATTACTCTCCTAATTCAGTAATTAATCCCAAGAAGAGAAGGGGAAAAAGATGTGCTGCGCTGTCCATGGCTGCATCAATGATGGCCATGGGGCCATCACTGTCACTTGGAGCCATGGGGGCTGTCACTGTCCCAGCCAGCCTGCACTTTTGAACCGAGCCATTGAGTCAGGCCCTGAGGACCCACGGGAAGATGGAAACAGGATGACTGGACCTTTGATGTTGCCAGGGTGTAATAACAAGAGGAGACGAGAGAGCCTGCGCTCACAGTAACCCACTGTCTCTCATCATCGGCAGCACATTAATTTGCCAAGTGAGGATCATGCGGGAGAAGGAACGGAGGGGCTTGTCAGGGAAAAAGCAACAGGGATGGGGCCTGGGGAGAGGGAGGGGTCCGGGG